>JZKD02S2097557.1:23101-37233 GCA_000966675.3 Picea glauca
GCCACCAAACATGACCGTGACCCTTTCCAAAAATGGATTTTGGGTTTCATGATTTCAGGAGTTCTGATGTCGATTTTCTTGACCCTTCTATTCCCCGAACTCCGAAATTCCAAAATGCTGAAATTCTAGTCTATGCAATTGTGTCCTCCATGACCACAACCCTTCTCCACATCCATGTCACATTTCATGAATTTGGGATTTCTAACACCAAGCACCCCAGCTCCTTGTCCTCGGAACTTCTAGAAAGACAAACCCCAAACTACCGAAATGTATGACCATAGTTCCACTCCAACAATATGTCTCTTTCAGGACTTCAGGGTTTCCAACATCGAAGTGCCCGGTTTCTTATCCTCGGGATGGCCGAAAAGCCGAATCCCAAAGTGCCAAAATGGTTGACCCTGTTCCGTAGCCCGATGCTATTCCTCCATTTCCTTTCGGTTTTTTGAGTTTCAGGACTTCGCGATCTTGACTGCAACAAATCCCTGCCCCTTCGAGCTTCCGGTATCCGAAATACCGAAGTACCGAACCCCGAAATGTCGGTCTTCTGCTCCATACTGGGATCAACATCTCATAGCCTCTCCTGATCCGACGACTTATGATATTTATGGATTTCATGGGTCAAGAGTTCCAAACTCTTACCCTTTGTATCTCCCGGTAGATGAAATGACGAAATCCTCCTTTTGGGAATTTCCCTGAAACCTCGACCGCTTGCCACGTATCCTCCTGTTGGATGGTCATGATCCTTTCAAGATTTCGGGTGTCAAGAGTCCCAACTCTTTCCCTTTGTATCTCCCGGTAGCCAAAATTCTGAAATAGGCCTTTTGTTTCCCTCTTCACATATGAGGGTTAAACCTTATGCAACTTCTCTTCGATCCAATGGTTATCGGTCCATGCGCCCAAATCTGACAGCCTAGATCTCTTTTTCCTGTGCACTCTCCTCCTACTTGCCTAGACGTAGATTCAACGGTCCATATCTTGTTATCTCCAGCTGATATAATGACAACTATTCTCCCTCTGTAGCTTGCGCTTCTTCCTGAACTTGGAAGACTTCAAACGCTTCAAAGGTCTCGTCCTTTACTCCTGCTGTGAAGCCTGTATCCTCGTCTCCCACCTGCATTCTAAAGACATTTTCCCTTATGATCTTTTCAAACTCTTACTCACCAAAGGGTGTCTCGACTTCTATGATTCCTTACAGCTATGGCTCTGTGCGCAAAGTCACTTTTCCTCCTGATCTTAGTCCTCTCTAAAACCTTGAAAGGTTTCTCAACTTCTACACTCTTTACAGAGTCTCTGCATACAAAGGTGCTATCTGTCCTGAGCTTCAGAACTTTAGAATAAGTCCTCTCTCTCATCTCCCACTCTTTCTATCCGACGAGCCTTCAAATGACTGTCTGTCTGTCAACACTTTACTCAGGTGTTGGCCTAGTGCATATCTTGCACAGGCCTTTATCCTCTTCAGCTTCAATTGCTCACGCCTCTAAGGTCTCTTCCCCTTTCTCTCCTTGAAAGGATGGAAATGACCTCTGGCAAGTTCCTGCTCAAGCACTCCTTGTTGAGCCTACAGGGTGTTCAGTAACCTTGTGAAGGTCTTCCTCCTTGTTACACATAAAAATTACTCGACTGGATAAGTGTCGCATATTCCTCTCAATTGTCGTGAGTGTCACAACTTCCTTACAACTTTCGCAAGTGTCGCAAGTTGGTCACAAGTGTCGCAAATGTTGTTTAAGCATATTTCCATAATGACAACACTAAGGAGACACTTAAAACATCTTATGTACATGATTTGAAGAAGAAGAATTGGTTCACTGGAGTCAAATAACTCTTAACACCTGAGAAGAGCTTTCAATCAAGAGTTTTGAGGGTGAACGCTCCTCTAAAACAACCTTAAGAGCGTTGGTGCTCCCCTATAAGGCCTCAGGGAGCGTCATAATGCTTCCTCACCCCTCTGAAGGAGCGCTGGCACTCCCCTTAAGCTTCTCAGGGAGCGTTCTAGCACTCTCATTCCCCTTTTGGAGGACCGCTTCCTAATCTGGGTCAGATGTTGGCCCATTGAGGAGAACAAGGAAAGTATCTTTCAAGATTAGGAGGCAATTGTAATCGAATTCTTGGTTTCATCAGGAGATCCCTGATCTAAGGAGGAGGTTCCCAACTTGTTCTAAAGATAATTCAAGAGGTTAAGCTCCTCTCAACCTATATAAGCAAGCTCTATGATGGTATAAAGGGGAAAGAATTGCTAGCATGAAACCTATGATCTCATAGGAAACACACAGTCAGCCAAAGGAGAAGTGATCAATGAAGTTGTTTTCAGCCAGGTTGTGGATCTTTCGAGTAAGGGTTAGACGAAGAGGACTTGACAAAGTTTTCGCATTCACACCTACGATTGTAAGTACTGTTGTTGTTATTCTCATTAATATGACACGCTTGGCCTGTTTCTTTCTAGTTTGTGTCTGATGTTACATGAACTTATCATTAATTGATAGATCTGTTTTCAATCTAATATCAATAGAGTAGGAAGTAGTCGTATCTTGTTTGTCTGCAAAAATCAATGAGGAGCAAAGGATTGGAGCGCAACTCGAAGCGTGCAGGGAGAAACGTCGATAAAGAGGTACTTCTGTTATCCTTCCTTCTCATGTATTAGTTTAGATAGATTTGAAAGGAAATTAGTGTCCACGTTAAGCATTTTTCTATCTAGGGTTAAGGTCAAGCTCTTAGAGGCGATCTACCTGTCCGTAGGGAGATTTTCCTACAACAGAAACTAGCGACTCCACTGGGGAGATAGCCTTGAATCAAGACTTCTTGTTTGAATTTATCCTCACTGACCTAGTTCTATCCCTTGATTGTTTCAGACCTAGTTCACTCCTCTTTTGATTGGTTTCATGAGCTGATTGGCTCCCTACCCCATCACACTCAACATAATTGTCGGAATTGGACTGCAATTTTTTTATTTTTTTGACAATTTTTGGAGTTTCAGACCCTGGCGCCCCTTTCCTAGTGTTAATGGAGCACCAGTTCTCCTAATAGATTTTCACAGAGCGCTATAACGCTCCTTTCCCTTGGCAACATAGCACCATCCCTCTTTGGCTCAAAAATCTTCCAGAATTGCATTTCTTTTGATTTTTCCTCTGTGTCTCTTCTGCTGAGTAACCTTGTGAGTCAGTGTTTCTTCCCTTTCAACCTTGACATCTGCCTTCTGGAAGAACAAACACCTTCATGGTTGGATTTTGTATCCTTATTCACTACTATTATTGAGTTTCCCTATTGATTAGAGTCCAAGACTCATGCATTGTCTTTCTCTCTATTTAGCTGAGTAAAAACCTTGGTGAAGGTCATCAAAGGCCTACATACCTCTTTATCTCAATTTCAGTCAAGGTCATTGTTCTTCAAATTTTTCTTTTTGGGTGTGGATTTTGTTTTCTCTTTGATTGTTTCTTTTCTTTCACTTTTCATTTTGATTGCAACGAGAGGGTGGATTGTTTGTATGACTTTAGATTGTGCTAGCTTGATTTTCATTCATACAAATATAATTAGAAAGACGAGCATTGTGTTGAATTGATCTTTAACTCATATATGAACAATGAAAAAGCATATCCATGATTGATGGTGTATATTAGAAGGCATTTAAATTTTTTTGCATTACATCAGGATTTGATTGAAAAAAAAAACTCTGTATTCATGCTTGTGAAGTGAAAAAAAAAACTCTCTCACTCCCTTAGATATACGTTCATCGAAGAGAAATGACTACTTATCATATTCGATGCATTCTTTGGGTCTGAGTCATAATCCCATTGGTTTCACTTCCGTGCACCCCCTTTTGCATAAAGAACAACCATAAAAATCAACGCTAATTAAAAATTATCTAGAACTTTTTTTTTTGCTAGGATCCTCCACCAATAGTAGAATAGGTGTAGTACTTTGGATTAGGCCGTGAGAATAACTCTCCAAAGTTTCCAAAACAAACAGTAGCATCCTGAGTTAGGGAGAGTCAAACCCAGTTATCGTATAAGTCTACCTGGGATCCCCCTCTCACACAGGGGTTACGCACGAGGTCGCATTTGGGTAAGCTATGGGGACTAACCCTCCATGGTTTAACTGATTGTGGTGGTCAGATCGTATTATGGGGGTCACTTTAAGGTAAATCCACAATTACTGCATGGAAGCCTTCTATTTGATTTCGGGCTTGATACCCTGCCTGTACGTTCCGATCGGACTATCGACTGTTCCCGCCTAGGGGCTGACTACGAATTGGTAACCTTAATAGCCATAATCTTTAGGGTCTTACACAAGGTGACGGTGACGGGAAGTCTCACTGTACCTAGAGCAGACATTGGTCAAACTCACTCAGGCTCCTTGGAGGGTAAATCCACAATTACTGTGTGGAAGCTTGCACCAAGGCATAAGTCCGTTAAGAAGGTCGCCATTGTAACTGTTCCACCCTACCCCCACCCCTTCTGGACTTAATCACGTGACATTGGATTTCATCACCAACTAGTACGGTCATCAAAAGAAGGTCCTGTTTGTTTGGTTGTGATTCTTAGATCTTTTTAGCGTGTGTTGTTTCTTTTCGCTAGTTGGTCATAAATTTCTTCCATCGACTCTTTTTCACCAACATCGACCCTCCACGACGCTCGTGGAGGCTATAGGGACTTCCTCCAGAAAATATGGAAGGAGACACCCCTTTACCCCCTCATTCTACGGAGGAATATCCTCAACATAGCAAGGTTCAAAACACTATAACTTCCCAGGAAGAAGTTCCCATCCCTTTGGAGAATTTTTGAATTGTCTCAGAATCTCTGGAAGCATACCACATGCCGAAAGGACATGAACGACAGATCCTCCACCTGAATTCTGCCGGAGAATTTATCGTCATCAATCCTGACATTCTGGCCGGGTCTCCTCAAAACCCTTTAGCCAATGACCCTTTTTGAACCGCGAACATTGTTCCGAGTCCACCACGCGTGGTGCGAGATCTCTTTGGAACAGGGGAAGGTGTCGATGCATCTTTTTCCTACACCGTACCTCCAAATCATTTTACAAGTGCCACCACTTTTATAGCCACACCATCCGTTGGTCCGAACATACTGTTTGTTGGCCCAAGTTCTACTATTCCACTCCAGACGGCCCAATCTACGATAGTCCCTCACATCCCGACTATTCCCACCGGCAATCCGGTCGTCACTCAAGCCATGATCGGCACACTTGTAATGCCGAGACCTACACTCCCTTTTGGATACAGGGCACTAAATGATTTCACTGCCACTACGGCCACTACCCAAGTTGTACCGGGAAGTTCCATTCCTATCCAACAACCCAGAGGGACCGGTCTTGGTGGTCCTAATCCTCTCGGCGGCACTGGTCAATCATTTACCTCTGGCTCTCAAATCCCTTGAACTTTACCTCAAGCTGGGGGGCATCCTCCCACCGGAGGAAAAATTCCATTCGGGGGGCACCCTCATGCTGGGGGGCAACCTCAAGTCGGAGTCCACCATCAACCACAAGGACAAAATGTGTCCGCCGCACCCAATCCGTAGAGCGTCCCTTTTCAAGGAAATCCGCATGCCTCCACGGGAAAAAATGTGTCTACCGTACCTAATCCCTGGAACGTTCTTTTTTCAGGAAACCCACATTTCCTGGCAGGACAAAATTCTCAGGCTCTGCAACAACCTTCTTATGGACAAATGCCCAACCCAACCCATAACCCTCAAAACCCATCCGGTTATCCTCCGCTCATACATGCTTCTCAAAACACCTCAAATCCTGTGTACCTTGGTCAAAACCAACCTCATATGAGAGGGCCCACTAGTTATAATTATCCACATAACCCAGTAATGGGCCCCACTGGTGTCCCCCTTCCACACCAACATTACCCATAGGTTAACCGACAACTACCTTTTCTGGCTACCCTGGATCGTCTAGACTTGTCTCGGTTAACGAATGATCCCATTTATCATTCTCCGGTTTGGCCAGCTATTCCAGCTAAACTTCCTTCTGATATCCCAAAATTCGACGGAAAATCTAGAGAAGACCCGAACAACCACGTGATGACTTTCCATTTGTGGTGTTCATCCAACTCCCTCATGGACGACTCTATACGTTTTCATCTTTTCCAACGAACACTTACGGGTTCCGTAGCAAAATGGTATATTGAATTACCACATGCATCTTTTCACAATTGCAACTCCCTCGCCATGTCCTTCCTCACACACTTCCAACTGCCCATTCGATACGAGATGGGTACTGAACTATTAACCTCCCTTTGTCAGACAACTTCCATACACATCTCCGATCATATCCATGAATGGAGACGATGACGAAGGCTAATCAAAGCGGTCATCCCCGACCAATTGTTAGCGAAATGGTTCACAATATCATTATCACCCCAGATCGCTCGTGATGTTGCCATGGGCGGTGTGGTCACACAGGAAGAAGCCATCGCCTGAGCTCAGTAGTTAGACTTAGTCTATTCACAATCTGGTACTCCGTATGAGTTTATACCGAACACTACCCATGCCACTAATGATTCATCCAAACCATCAACTTCTTCGCATGCAAATGGAGTTATTGGATCCGTCAAAACCCAATATACCACCCAGTCCACTGGAACGACTCAGCGGCCCGCTTCGACGGCTGCTCCCAGTTCGACTGCACCCTCTTCTACCCCCCCTCAAACTCAGGTCTCTGATGTGAATGTGGTCCAATCAACCCCTTCACAACAACTTGGGGGCAAGAATAAAGCGAGAAACAAAACAAAGAAGAACAATAACAACGAACAACCCAAAACCCAATCACAAACTCCTGCTGCTGGAAAACAACCACAGCGAAAACCAAAATTCCCATGTCTCATTTTTGGTGACGATCACTACACTCGATATTGCCCACACAACAATGAAGTGGCTAAAATTTTCAAGGGAAATTCACAACCCGCCGTGCTTACTCGGCCTTTTCCGCAACAACAATCTTTGGTTGCACAAACCCCCACGCCGGGGGGTAATTCCAACCAACCCCATGATGAGGCCTCGACAAGCTCCCACATTTACATGTTTAATGGGGTTAATCTAACCACTCGTTCTATGAAATACGACATGCCAGTTAAACCTGATAAGCCGAAGACTACTAACGGTTCTTTGCCAGATCCTTTAGCATCCGTTGTTAATCCTCCATCTGTTAGCCCTCCATCCAGGCCACTTCAGATTGAGAAACCTTCTTTTGACTCCATCTTATGCCCTCCTAAGAGCACCATCCGGAAATCCACTTTTAATCCTAATTCACGGGCTGCCCAAAATTACAATATTGTAGAAGATTTGGCCCAAGCCCCGTGTGCCATGTCCGCGTTGGAAGTTCTACAACACTGTCCTAACCAATGTAGGATGCTCTTAGCTGATATTGGTGCTTTCAATCCCAAGTCATCAAACTACATCACGTTTAATCTGGATGATCATCAACCGCGACTCTCCCACCAGCTAGCTTTCCAAATCGATGTTGTTGTTCATAATCAACAAATCCACCAGACTATCCGGGATGAGGGAGCCTCCACCTGTGTCATGTCTATAGCCTGTTGGAAAGGTTTGAAATCACCTGCCCTTAACAAATCCCCTACGATGTTATGCTCTTTCGATGGATGAGGTTTCCATCCTCACGGATTACTGCAATCCCTAGCCGTTCAATTGGGCGGTAAAACTATTATCGTTGATGTCGAGGTGGTCGATGCTCCCCTCGATTACAACCTATTACTTGGAAGAAGTTGGTTCTATGCTATGACTTCCATCGCCTCATTGGTCTTTCGATGTGTACAATTCCCCCATCAAGGCAAAATTGTCACCAACAACATTACTTTTTTGGGAGACCACCCAGTTACGGATGAAAGCGTTGGTGTTGGCTTATTGAAAGATTCTAGCCTTATGGGTACTTTCCCTACACCACTTCCACCTACTGCACACCACATTGTTGCCGTCAACATCATCTCGACTATGCCTTATCAATCCTTGGAATCATATGATCCTTGGATTGTACCTAGTCCTTTGGATTTCGATGTGCTCAGTGACACCATGCCACTCAGCCCAGCCGAGGCCACATACGTAGCTATCCAATATACCTCTCCCTCTCCCAACAATTCACATTCATTGGAACCTAATGCTTACTTGGTGCCCTCGTGGTTGGATTCCCTATCATCTTCCATTGATTACATTTCCCACATTTTTCCTTCGGACGAATCTATTATGGAAATGCTTATCATTGATGATTTGCCCTGGGATGATAACCACCATCGATCCTCTTTTCTTCTGCCCTTGGAAGAAGTTCAAGACATACGATCTGTCTTCCACCCTGATGTTACCGATGCTACACAATCCCCTATCGTCACACAAGATACTTTCTCTAAGGGGAACATGGGTAACATCTCTACTACAATCACAATTGACATTTCAGTCAAAGAAGGTGTCGTGGAAAACATTAATCTTGGTGCTAGTTGCACGCCCGATGAAGTGGTTTCTTACACCACTTTGTTCAAGGAATTCTGCGATGTCTTCACATGGAGCTACGAGGAAATGCCAGGGATTGACCCTTCAATCGTCGTACACGAAATCAAGGCTTACCCTGACACAAAAATGGTTCGACAGAAACTCCGCCCGGTTCACCCCAAGAAAATCGCAGCTATAAAGGCAGAAGTTGAAAAACTTCTAAAATCTAGCTTCATCTATCCTGTCCCTTTGACAGAATGGGTCTCCAACCTCGTTCTGGTTGCCAAGAAACAAGGGACCATCCATTTTTGTGTATATTATCGAGATCTCAACAAAGCTTGTCCCAAGGACAACTACCCTACGCCTTACATCGATTAAATCATCGATAATTGCGCAGGAAGCGTAATATTCTCTTTCATGGATGGCTTTTCTGGATATAACCAGATTGAAATCTTACATGTTGATCAACATAAGACAGCCTTCATCTTCCCTTGGGGAACTTTCGCCTACCGAAAGCTACCATTTGGCCTTAAAAATGTTGGTGCTACTTTCCAGTGAGCCATGTCGTACGCTTTCCATGACATCAAGCATATCACGGAACCTTACCTCGATGATTTACCCGCCCATTCATCCAACCGACCTAATCACATTGGTCACTTGTGGGCAATTTTTCTTCGATGTCGTTTCTATCGTATTCGTCTGAACCCACATAAATGCATTTTCGTTGTCGAATCCGACCGACTCCTAAGTTTCATCGTCTCCAAATATGGGATCAGGGTGGATCTCTTAAAGATCAAGGCCATTCTAGCCTTACCCCCACCTACAATCTTAACCCAACTCCAAAGTTTACAAGGAAAAGCAAACTTTCTTCATCGTTTCATCTACAACTATGCCGAGATCACTAAAGGATTTATGCGGCTACTGCAAAAGAACATCCCTTTCATTTGGGATGACACTGCCCAACGGTCATTTGACGCTCTCAAGCATGCTTTGACCCACGCTCCTTTGTTATATCCTCCCGAATCTACAAAGGATTATATCCTTTACTTGGTCGCTTCTACTTCTACCATTGCAATGGTGTTAGTTCAAGAGGACTCTAATGGCGAAGAACACGTGATTTATTATCTGAGCAAGAGTTTATCTGGACTGGAACTCAGATATTTGCATGTTGAGAAACTGGCTATGGAAGTCGTCATTGTTGTCCAAAGATTCCGCCACTACATCTTATTACGCACCACCACGGTAATCGAAGACTCCAACCCCATGTACCACGTCTTGACGCGTCAAGTAATTGGGGGAAAATATTCGAAATGGATCGTTATTCTTCAAGAATTCGATCTCGAGTTTACGAAGGCTAAAGCCAAAAAATCCCTGGTGTTTGCCGAGCTCATATGTGCTCTCCCTTGTGCCGATGAAAACATTGAACCTAGAGATCGTCTCCCCGATGAATCTCTCTTCCTCATCAACACCTCTGACCCTTGGTATGAGAACATTCTCCTCTACCTTCAAACTCAATGTTTTCATCCCAACATCTCTCGCGAAGAGTGTCGACGCATCCGTCACCACTCTCGCCGTTATCTCATCCTCGGCGACACTTTGTCTCATCATGGTATTGAAACCATCCTTCGGTGATGTCTGATTCACGAAGAGGCTGAACATGTTTTGAACGATTGTCACCTTGGCACCTGTGGTAGTCACCTTTCTGGGATGACCACGGCCCAAAAAATCCTACATGCTGGCTACTTTTGGCCCTCGATTTTCAAAGATTGCATCGAGGTCGTCAAAAAATGCCCACCCTACCAAATCTTCAACAAGAAGGCACACACCCACCCTACTGCGCTGCACCCCATTATTTCCATCAGCCCCTTTTCCAAATGGGGTATCGATTTCATGTAATGTAAGCCTACCTCAGCTGGGGGGCACGGTTACATCATCTTCGTCGTCGACTACTTCACCAAATGGGTTGAGGCTATGCCTACCTTTCTGAATGATGGCCGTACTACAGCTTTATTCCTCTTCAACCACATCATTACTCGTTTTGGTGTACCACATGCCATTGTCACCGACCATGGTGCACACTTCAAAAACCAGATGATGAGCGAGTTACATATCAAATTGGGTTTTCGCCATGAAAACTCATACCCCTACTACCCTCAAGAGAACGGGCAAGTTGAGGCTATCAACAAAGTCCTAAAAACCATGATCCAATGCATGGTAGGGGAAAACAAGACATTTTCCGCTCTCTGGGCCTATCGCACTTCTGTGAAAACCTCAACTGGATTAACTCCTTTCTAGTTGGTTTATGGCATTGAAGTCGTCCTACCAATCAAGTGTGAGATTCCATCACTCAAATTGAAAGTAGAACTCCTGCCCCATACTTCTGCGGAAGAAGAACGATTCTTGTATCTATCCAAGCTGGAAGAAACACGTCGTGATGCTGCCCTCATTAATGAGGCACATCAGAAACAAATTAAGAGTCAATATGACAAATCCGTCCAACCTCGAGCCTTTGCAGAAGGAGACTTAGTCGTTGTTTATGACCAAGGACACGATAAATTGGGAACAGGAAAGTTAGAACCTATGTGGCACGGTCCTTACATCGTGAAGCATGTTTTACACAGAGGTGATTATGAACTAGTAGATCATGATGGAATTTCCCTGGGAGAGCCCGGAAATGGGCTTTACCTTAAAAATTACTATGCCTAGATCACCTAGCATCTGTACTTTGTACATTATTGTATTTTTAGTTTGGTGTGTCTCTTTTTCTTTCGCGTGCTCGAGTCTTTACCGTTGCCACTCATGACTGTGCCTATGTTTTCATGCGCAGATGACGTCTACCTTTCCTATCTTTTTTGGGTTCACGGATGGTGCCAACCGACATACCCGGAACATTGCTTCAGTAGCATGGGTTATTTATCAGTTTGACGAGGTGGTGAGTTCAAGAGGCATCTGTTTAGGACCAGCAACCAACAATATGGAAGAATACCACGTTGTCATTGGACTGTTGACCCAAGCCTCCTCCCTAGGTATCTCTCGTATCATTATTTACTTAGACTCCCAACTCGTGGTTTATCAACTCAACCGCATCTACACTATTCGTAGTCCTATCCTGCTACGTCTACACTTGCAAGTTCACCATCTTGAACGAATTTTCGATTACATTGAATATAGACACATTCCAAAAGAATTTAATAGTGTTTCAAATTCATTAGATAATTATATCATGGATCGGTATCTTACCCACAGATAAGATTCAAGGAAAGCAAAAATGTACATTACATGTAAATTAAAACACATCACAGACATCATCATGTACAAATCATCGACATCATAAAAACTCGAAACTGTATATATATATATATATATATATATATGGCGCGACTGAAATGTTTGCTTTACATCAAAAAGTTTGTAGAAGAACAAAATATTGTGCCTTTCCACCCATACAACGTCGCCTGACAAGGCATACAAAACATGATCACCGGAGAGATTCTAATCTCTCCGCACTATGTTATGCTGTGAGTAACACACTACTGCACACACTACGTGCCTCAACATAGAATTAACATTCTCCAGTACTCCTACAGTGTTTCGCTGCAGATGTAAAGGCACCTCCCCCCTCCGCAGAGGTGGGATGCCCATTGTAAGGCCTTGGAGGTTCCTCTCAACCTCCTGGAGACCCATCACTGGTACCACTGGATCTGCTGCAACTGGGGCACCTCCACGATGCCCTGGTACTGGTATATCAACCAGGCGCACTGCTCCCTTGTCTGCATGTTGGAAACAAAACATCTGTTAAGACTCTTTTACATACCTAAAAAAATACATATACATCAAAAAATTAAAAAACAAAAAATAGACAAGGTATGGCTTAATCTCTTACCTGACTTGTCCCAGTCTTCCCCCATGGGAAAAATCAAGTCCATACTCCCACGAAAGTCTACATCGGCATAGGGGAAGTCCTCTATCCAGAGGTACTGCCATCTCAGCCAGGCAAAGAAATCACCAGTGAAGTGGAACTCTGACTCCAAAACTAGCCTTGGACACAGACTAATCCACCTCTCCATCCTAGGTTCGTCCACTAGTTGCGCTGCCAGTGCTATCTGAGGCTACATCTGAGGGATGTACTCTAGGAAAAATGAGACCAAAAACGAGCCATAGCCGAACTACTTCTAACCAGTCCTGCACCATGAGATCTGTTCCTTCACATTCCGAAGGAACGATGCACTCCAGCTGAACAGTGTTGGTTCTAAACACTGAACACCATAGGCCACCTGCGATCTCGATGCCATATGAGAGCTAGTGCTACCTGTCATGCTTGTAATAAAAAATAATATAGACCGGAGAGGCAGATCTTGTATATCCTTAATAGGGATCCTGCCCCCTACCAACCTTGCTCCCAGAATGCAGTGGCGTGCCAGATACACGTCCACTTGCTCAGGTAATGCCCTTTGCCCAATGAAAGATATGGGGACCCCTCTTTTTGAGAGGCTTGTCAAAAAGTACACATCTTCCAACTCAATGGTTAGAAGTTGTGTGTCGATACAGAATCCTTGTTTCGCAACATCCCAAAGACCAATCATGTGCTCAACCAGTAACACCTCTCTCTTCATTTTTTGTAATTTGAAGAACTTGAGCAAGCTGCAAGCTCGTAAAGTGGCCCGCGTACGAGGACTCTGTAGAGCGGCTAAATCATCCATCTCATGTTCCCTCTCTTTCCATTCAATCATGATTGCTGAAGATACCTGCAAAATAAAAAAATAAAAAAATTCATTATTCCTCACATTTTGGTAATTTCTGCGATTTTCAAAAACATTTTAAAACATGAAACAAAGTGCCCATGTCATCCACAACCAACCACTCACTCTTTTTAACCACCACTCCCTTTAACATTTGTCAAGTAATGATAAAAACATTTTAAAAATGAAAAATGACTTTGGGGGGTGCGTGGGCATTTGGGGAGAAGTTTTATGAGTTCTTTTGCTAAAAACGATCGGTCTAATCGATTGCAAGGGTGTATAAATCCTAACAACCCTTCTCTAACGCATTTTTGTGAAAGAATCCCCCTATTTTATTAATTTTTAAAAGGAGGCCGATTTGGTTCAAAGAGGGGCGACTTAGGGCTTTGTGTTTTAAAATAAATAATGCTATGAAAACCAATCTAAAACCATATAATTGAAAGAGTAAAGGATGGATACCTACCTGATTCGAATGACGAGTAAAATGATCAATCGTAGCTCCAACAACGAGAAAAACAAGATTTGCTTCAAAATGAGATTCTCCACTACTCCAAAAATCCTTGCAAATGAAATGGTAAATGAATTTTCAAATCAATTGTTATTTATAAAATTCCATTTTTTATAAGCTATGGTCATTTTTGGGTTTCTCTAATGATGTAATGGCTTCACTAAACTCTGGTTTGTAGCTTTGGTATCGCAGGTTTCTTAGCAGTCCTGATCGGTTTTTCGCCTTGTCGCACTTATGAGCATAGTCTTAGTTCGTTCTCGAGCTCGACAATATGAGAACACAACCGGGTAAACTTTTATCTCTTTTTTGGACCTGTCCGGATACAAACACACGAAAAAGGAACCCCCCTGGAGTCTCCTTTAAACCCTTTTTAGACTCTCTAAATATGAAAAGATTGTCGAGTGATCTTGCTTCCTTTCACACTCGTTAAAA
>JZKD02S2097568.1:7181-21520 GCA_000966675.3 Picea glauca
GTGGCCAGTCTCAACTTTTGTAAGTTGACTCATTCAAAGTAATAAAGAAAATGATTTTCCCTTCCCAATTCATGAACTGTTTATAGTTTGATCAGTATATGTTTGATTTCTAACCTGTTAGTATATAAGTAGTATGCATGAATAGTTGTTGCTCGTCTTGAATGCAGGTCAACTTTGGAAGGAGTATTTCGAACAAGTAATCAAGCACAATGGAGGGTCGACATCAAACGCCGATAATGAGGTAGGTTGATCTTTCCATGCATTTACTAAGAAAAGGGGATTTAAATCTAGGGATGAAGGTAGAAAGTAATTTCTATTCGGTCATATCTGCATGCAAATTCTGAACTCTATTTGCTAGTCCGTAGGGTGTTTTTCCACAACAACAGAATTGGCGACCATACTGGGGAGACTCTCTAGGGTTCCTAGAATTTCATTTAGTTTTTGGGTAGTTTAAAGACTAGTTTTTCTTGTTGGTCTTTTCTTTTCATTTCTGTAAAGTCTAAGCTAGCAGGGAGTCTGGTTTTCCATACCAGCTTTCCCTGACTTTTGATTGACTGTGTTTTTCGGGACCCACAGAGGTACATGCAGCCTGCACAAGGTCTGCACATGTGTACCCGCGCCCTATCCTCTTACAGCCCATGTGTGAACGCTAGCTGTAGAGGTAGCAGTAGCATGTAGAGTTCAGAGAACTTCAGAGGCAGTCATCCTCTTCCTTGTCAGAATCACACATTCTCAGGGGGTTTTCTAGAATTTTGTCTGAGTCTTGTTTGTTAACAATCCTATCTCAGATTGTTTTTGCCTTATTATTTTTTCCTTGCATTATTTGTTTTTCTGTTAGAAAGAGTGTCCAAGCCTTCAAGGGATCCTGGTTGTCAATATCAGTGGTCTCTTCCTGGTTTGGTCTATCTATTTCTTTTTTTTTCTTATAGTTTAGATATACATGCAGCCTATGCAAGGTCAACTTGCGTGTACACACACTCTATCTATATCCAGTGCGCATTCACACATGTGTTGTTAAAGTGACAGTTGTGTGCTGGTACAGAATACCTTTTGTTGAGGGTAAGGCAGTCATCCTTTCCCTTGATAAAGAAATATTCCTCTTGGGTGTTTGAATCTCTGTGTGAGCAGTCAGTAGCTTAGGATTAATATTACCCTTAGCTTGCTTTTTCTCATTTAAAATGTTGTCAGAAAAATAAAAAATTTACGGTTTTTAGAAAAGTGTGAGAGTCATTGTTTTTACAATTGCTATTGTGTTATTTTTTAATCTGATTCTTTGCGATCTGCGATTAGGCTAGAATTGTTTTTCTTGGTTTTTGCTTGTCGATATTTTTCCTTTCTTGCTTTACTAGCATTTAAATAAATAAAAAATCTTTTCATTTTCTTGTCTGGTTGAAAAGTGTGTTTCTGCATTATTAAGCCAGGGAAAAGTCTTTTATTTCACAAGTTTTTGCGGTTTACTTAGATCATAAGTAGCTCATATCCGAGTGAAATTCCTTTGAGTTTGTTTTCCAAAATATTAGAAAAGTTAAAAAATATTTCTTTTGAAAAGTTGTTGAAATTCTACATGCAGTAAAAGTTTTGTTTCCGTCTTTTTTATTCATTTTTTTCTTTCATATTTTACACATCATCAATTTCACCCTCATACCCCTTGACGTAAGACAAATCCATAAAAGTAACGCTAAATTTAAAATTTACTAGACTTTTATGTTTATAGGGTTCACAAACTAGTTTAGGACTAGGGCCTTGGATTAGGTTGGAGAGGAAACTTTTCAAGGCCATTTTTAATCAAACATCAGAGTCTGAGATAGGGAGTGTCTAAGTCTAGTGTCATGAAAGTTATCCAAGACCCCCCTCTAACATAGGGGATAAACACAAGGTCGTATGCGGAAAGGTAGTGGAGATAACCCCTCCAAAGCTGGACCAATCGTATTCGAGAACACATATAGAGGGCTTTCTTTGGGATTCTGTCGTTTGCATTTGCCACGGAGCTTCGTGGGTCTCGAATCCATTTGAGGTCCTCAGTTGTCTTCCAGAACATTTTTTCTTGATACCCTTGACAAGTTTCGGGCTTGATACCCTGCTCATTGTGGTCTACCCGACTTTCGATTGTACCCGCCTGGTGACTGTTCGCGTGTTGGTAACCTAGTTGCCAATCTTTTTAGGGACATACACAGGTGACTGCGGGGGTATACCATGGTACCTAGGAAAGACATCAGGCCACGCTTTGTAGAGTATACTCGGAGGGTGCTTCCATGTTCGATTTTCACTTGCACTGGTAAGTTGCTCTAGTGTTGGTTGTTGTAACTATTCTTCCAATTAATTTAGTGGCTGCTTGTCTTATCTTCTAGAGAATTTTTTTTTAGTGTGTGTTACTTTTGATCATTTAGACTACCTTAGAGTGTCTTGGATATTCTCACATAGTGGATGATCCCGAGCTCCGCCGGTCACGAAGGCTTCTTGGCCTGTCGACAGTTACACTGGAGCCACCTCCGCCACCATTAAGGCAAAAGCTAGACCAACAAGGGTCTTTTGAAGCGACCGGGTTACAAACCATTGTGCCTGAACAACCCCCGGAGGAATCGACCATTTTGGACGTTGAAGCAACCTCTCTTGGCCTGGTTGAAACCCCAACCACTGATTTCTTGGCACCTTTTATTGTACTAATTCAATTTCACGAGTGCCATATAGTGTCACACACAGCAATGGAAACAAATGTTGTTACTCCTTCTGGGAACTCTTCAATTCCCACCATGGTTGTCACCACAGGAGAGCTTCCATATCCTAACCTACCATCGGCGTTTCGAGCCACCATGGTATCGACTACAAATACTTCGCACAGTGGTATAAACCCATCTTTGGCGGTGGCCACAACCCCTTTCATGCCTAGTGCGACAGGCCCTCTGTTCTCATACGAGATGCCTAGTTTAGGTACAAGTCTTGTACTTTCCTACTCCACTTTACAGACTTTGGGTCTGGGGGCAGGGAGCTCTAACGCTCCTTTTCAAGGTCAAATGGGGGGCACTCCTGTCCCTTTTAACACTTTTCCTTACGGAGGAGGTCATATCCCTCCTTCATCCCCTTCACTCAGTGGCTCGCATTAGCAATCCGACGGGCAACCTACAAACAATAGTTTATTTGGAGCGAGGAGTCAAGGACCACCTTCGCATAGTATGCCGGTAGGTTCAACACCATTTTCTTGGAACGAAATGTTTGGTAACAACACCTTCTTGTCAGCCACTTTCTCGACTGGGGGCAACCCCATTTTTGGAAAATCTACTCCTGTACAAGGTACTATTCCTACATAGGGAGCAAACCTAGCAGGACCTTGGAATTCAGGGAAAGGATCCATTCCCTCCTCCAGAATGCCAATCTGGGGTAATTATTTCCAAAATCAATGGAACCCCGGACAAAATACTATGCCTATCCCCACGGGATCGACATGGGGTAATCCTTCCCAAAGTCCTTCGAATACAATGCATGCCCAACAATCTATGTCCTATTTGGTAAATCAACCGATGATGTCTCCACATATGAAAAATCCATATGCTGGCTAGGGCCATGGTTTCTACCAGAATCCAGGCCAGCAGCCAAACTTTTCCTGTCAGCCTAGTGCCAGTCAAACCCCAGGCCCCTTTTTCCCAGGTTATCAGCAGCAACCCAAACTACCGTGCCTGGTGACTTTACACTTGCCAGATTTGACAAGGTTGTTGAATGACGCTATTTTTCACGATCCGTGTTGGCCTCCTATGCCGACGAAGTTTCCTTCAAACATTCCAAAGTTCAAAGCCAAGCCTAATGAATATCCAGGAGATCATGTGTCTACCTTTCATCTTTGGTGCTCATCTAACTCATTGAAATATGACTCCATACAGTTGCGATTGTTTCAACATACTCTCATTGGGAGTGCTGCAAAATGGTACATTGAGAGCGATTGCTCAAGATACTCTTCTTTTGGAAAACTGGTGATGGATTTCCTTAACCATTTCCAATTACCTGTGAGATACGGTGCTGGCACAAATCTACTCGCCAATTTCGAATAGACAACAACGGACCATATCTATGATCACATCCAAGAATGGAGACACCAGAAGAGTTTAATCAAGGTACCAGTCCCACCAGCATTTCTACTTGAGTGGTTCCTTAATTCTTTGGTCCCACAGTTATCCAAAGACTTCGTGACATCCAGAGTTTTCTATGAAGAAGATGCCATCATGAGGGCTCAATAGTTTGATCTCATCTATTCTCAGTTCGGTTTATTATACAACATCTTGCCAAGTGCGCCACGTTCAATACTGGACAAAACTAGACAGAGAGATGGACCACATGTCGGTGGTATTGTCGGTTCAGCAAAAACCAAGCCCGTTGAGCAATTGACAAAGCAGTTGCAGCAGTTATCCATACAACACGCAGCGACCAGCCAAACTACCGCTTTAGCTTCTCCCCCTACCAAAACATCGAAAGTACACATAGTGCAGTCGACTAACCCAAAGGCCACCCAACAACCTGAAGGGAAGAAAAAACAATGAAAGAAGGGTAAGGGGGACAAGAAACCCAATGATAATGATGGATGGGACAACACTGAAAAATAGAAGGCGAGGTATCCATGCAACTTGTGCGCGGAAGACCACCCGACCCATCTATGTCCTCGACTTGCAAAGACCCGAAAATTTGTCACGCAGCAACAGCAGGCGGTGTTGACTAATCCATTTTAACATGGGAAAAATCTAACTCAAGCCTATGCAAGCATGAAAGGGGGCAGCCAAGAAACCTTCCTGCCTCCGAGAAACCATGCATCCACGAAAATATATATGGTTAGGGGTGATGCTTTCATATCGACTAGAGCGCACGATTATAGTAAACCAAGCGCTTCTGAGAAGGGTAAAGAAGTTGATCTCCCATCTCTTCCTCTACAGATTGAGAAGACATTGGGAGAAACAATGACATGCATTCCAAAAGGTGCGTTTAAAAAAGCTTCTCATAACACAAATGCAAGGGCCACCCAGAACTACTTTGTGGTGGAATATTTATCACAAACCCCTTGTGCGATGTCCTCTTTGGAGGTCCTCCAAAGCTTCCCTTCTCAGAGGAAAGCCTTGTTAACCTCTTTAGGATCTACCAAGACTTGTAATCCAGGTACAATCATGTTGGATACAACCGACTTAAAACCTCGTCTTCTTTACCACGTAGCATTTCAAATAGTAGTGGCTTATCCCACGAAAAATTTTACTCAGAATATTTTCCGCACGGTGGTTGATGAGGGCGCCTCGACATGCGTTATGTCGTTGGCATGTTGGAAGGCTGTTAGCCAGCCCGTTTTGTCTCCGTCACCTACCCTCTGCACCGCTTTCGATGGTCATTTGTTCTGACTACATGGTATCATTCCTTCTTTCCCCGTGTAGTTAGGAGGGAAGACCGTGTGTGTCAAAGTAGAGGTAGTCGATGCTCCCCTTGACTATAACCTCTTTTTAGGAAGGAGTTGGACTTATGCCATGCAAGNCTCCTATGCCGACGAAGTTTCCTTCAAACATTCCAAAGTTCAAAGCCAAGCCTAATGAAGATCCAGGAGATCATGTGACTACCTTTCATCTTTGGTGCTCATCTAACTCATTGAAATATGACTCCATACAGTTGCGATTGTTTCAACATACTCTCATTGGGAGTGCTGCAAAATGGTACATTGAGAGCGATTGCTCAAGATACTCTTCTTTTGGAAAACTGGTGATGGATTTCCTTAACCATTTCCAATTACCTGTGAGATACGGTGCTGGCACAAATCTACTCGCCAATTTCGAATAGACAACAACGGACCATATCTATGATCACATCCAAGAATGGAGACACCAGAAGAGTTTAATCAAGGTACCAGTCCCACCAGCATTTCTACTTGAGTGGTTCCTTAATTCTTTGGTCCCACAGTTATCCAAAGACTTCGTGACATCCAGAGTTTTCTATGAAGAAGATGCCATCATGAGGGCTCAATAGTTTGATCTCATCTATTCTCAGTCCGATTTATTATACAACATCTTGCCAAGTGCGCCACGTTCAATACTGGACAAAACTAGACAGAGAGATGGACCACATGTCGATGGTATTGTCGATTCAGCAAAAACCAAGCCCGTTGAGCAATTGACAAAGCAGTTGCAGCAGTTATCCATACAACATGCAGCGACCAGCCAAACTACTGCTTTAGCTGCTCCCCCTACCAAAACATCGAAAGTACACATAGTGCAGTCGACTAACCCAAAGGCCACCCAACAACCTGAAGGGAAGAAAAAACAATTAAAGAAGGGTAAGGGGGACAAGAAACCCAACGATAATGCTGGATGGGACAACACTGAAAAACGGAAGGCGAGGTATCCATGCAACTTGTGCGCGGAAGACCACCCGACCCATCTATGTCCTCGACTTGCCAACACCCAAAAATTTGCACCACAGCAACAGCAGGCGGTGTTGACTAATCCATTTCAACATGGGCAAAATCTAACTCAAGCCTATGCAAGCATGAAAGGGGGCAGACAAGAAACCTTCCCGCCTCCGAGCAACCATGCATCCACGAATATATATATGGTTAGGGGTGATGCTTTCATATCGACTAGAGCGCACGATTATAGTAAACCAAGTGCTTCTGAGAAGGGTAAAGAAGCTGATCTCCCATCTCTTCCTCTACAGATTGAGAAGACATTGGGAGAAACAATGACATGCATTCCAAAAGGTGCATTTAAAAAAGCTTCTCATAACCCAAATGCAAGGGCCACCCAGAACTACTTTGTGGTGGAAGATTTATCACAAAACCCTTGTGCGATGTCCTCTTTGGAGGTCCTCCAAAGCTGCCCTTCTCAGAGGAAAGCCTTGTTAACCGCTTTAGGATCTACCAAGACTTGTAATCCAGGTACAATCATGTTGGATACAACCGACTTAAAACCTCGTCTTCTTTACCACGTAGCATTTCAAATAGTAGTGGCTTATCCCACGAAAAATTTTACTCAGAATATTTTCCGCACGGTGGTTGATGAGGGCGCCTCGACATGCGTTATGTCGTTGGCATGTTGGAAGGCTGTTAGCCAGCCCGTTTTGTCTCCGTCACCTACCCTCTGCACCGCTTTCGATGGTCATTTGTTCTGACTACATGGTATCATTCCTTCTTTCCCCGTGTAGTTAGGAGGGAAGACCGTGTGTGTCAAAGTAGAGGTAGTCGATGCTCCCCTTGACTATAACCTCTTTTTAGGAAGGAGTTGGACTTATGCCATGCAAGCTATGGTTGCTACAGTTTTTCGGGTCTTGTTGTTTCCATATGAGGGACAGATAGTGACCATTGATCAATTGTCTTTCTCTAGACCTGACCCTGCATTGGGGGCATCCACGGTCCCGATGATTGATAATCCTCAACCAGGTGCCGTCAACGTAGGGGTTGGTTTGTGCCCATATTTGATGGGGACCTTCGATTACCCGCCCCCTCAAGGCAATATCAATTTTATATCCAATCACCATAAGGTTGATATTTTTCAAGTTTCGTCGTTCCGCATGACTTACTTCGATGATCCGTGGATACTTCCTTCCCCATCAGCCACGATGGATGAGGCAGGGCACCCGGGTATGTCCATGCCCTTGTCAGCCGCTGAAGTAGTGTACTCTTTAGTCCAGCAAGCTTCAGCTAACACTGATCCAACTTTTGCACAAGAGTTAGATCCACTTCTAGAGCCTATTTGGGATCATGGTTCTCTTGCTAACACTGATTCGTTAGACTTAGTCTTGCCCTCTGACGAAGAAGTAATTGAAGCAATGACTAGTCTAGACAAACCTTGGGAAGATCTTCATCATAGATCATATTTCCTCCCAAAGTTAAGCCTAATCGAAGCAGGAGAATTCACCGTGACTATGACTGGAGATAGGTCTTGTCATACTAATCCTTTAGCTACACACAAGATCTATGCTGAGGGTAATATGGAAACCATTGATGAAAGGATACCTATCAATATCTCCAGAACCCCTGGCATCATAGACAATGTTTTCATAAGAGCATACAGCTCCCCCGAGGAGATGACAGGCATCGACCCACAAAGAGTCTATCATGAGCTAACTTTGTTTTTTTTCAAGCTCGCTTTGAGATCCGAAAGAAACATCCGGCGAGACTGCATTTATGCTTTTCGATCTTGTTTGGATTAACTGAGAAAAGTAACCATTATGGAGTCTTCTTTAAGCCCTTTTCCAACTCCTTAAAGATGAAAATATTGTCGAGTGACCTTGTTTCTTCACACTCGTTCAATTGGTCCAGAAGAACGTTCCTTAAACGGGTCTTCTTTTAAACCCTTTTCATACCCTCTAAACATGAAAAGATTGTTGAGCGATCTTGTGGCCTTTCACGCTCGTTAAACTGAAATTTGAATAATGTTTGTCTGGTGATATTTTACCCCTTTTTCGGTCTGGACGATCAACTGTACGAACAAAGGTATACTCTATGGAACTTCCGTTCTTTAGAAGAGTACTCTCAGGTATAATTTTATCCCTTTTTTGGGCCTGAGGGACTAAACTTACAAAAAAGGAACCCCCACGGAGTCCATAGTTAAACTCTTTTCAAACTCCCTAAAATTGAAAAGATCGTCGAGTGACCTTATTCTTCCACACTCGTTAAATTGGTCCAGAAGAATATTCCTGACGGAGTCCATAGTTAAGCTTTTTTCAGACTCCTTAAAAATGAAAAAATGGCTGAGTGATCTTGTCTTTATCACACTCATTAAAATGGTTTTGAATAGACGTCTCGTCGGTGCTAGTTTACACTTTTTTCGAACCGACTAGACTACCTTCGAAAAAGGTACCCCAATGGAGTTTCCTTTTATGTTTTTTCAGACTCTCTAAACATGAAAAACCACCGAGCTTACCTTCTATAGGCTCATTAAACTTACATAGAAGGATGTTACAATTGTGTGTTTTGTTAAATGTGTTTCCATACCTTATACATCAACCTTATAACAATTTGCTTCTACGTCTTAACACCTTTGGCCCCCGGAGAATTTTTCCCAAGTATCATTCTACTAGAACATCAGTCTTGTCCTTGCTCCTTGAACTTGTATGTTTGAAACACTAATTCCTCCATTGTAACGTAATATTCCTTTTTTGTTTTTCCAAAGTTGTTGAAAAAGACAAAAAAAAATCAAATATACCCCAAAAAGAGGAAGGGAAAAGTATTTTCTTTATTGGCAGCGTCATGAGTCGCCCTTGGATAAAGCACATCTGTTTGTTTGTTCTTTAGACTATGGGATGTAGTACGACCTTAGGAAGCTTTTCTCACTATATAGAGTTGTGTCCTCCACCGTTTGGTTATCCTTCCAAACATATGGAGAGTTTGCGTTGCCTCCTGCTTCATAGACTTATGATTAATGCCATGCTACCTGAGTCTCATTATTTGTCATGCTATTATTCAAGGGAATTTTTTCACCAAGCCTGAGTCATCCCCTCTGCAATATGTCTCTTTTCCTCATACCCGACCATCCTGAACATCTAATCAAGTCCTTCTTCGAAATCACTGAAGCCTTCCGTCTGATCATCAAGATTATCAAGTCCGTGACAGACGAGCCGTCGAAGACCTCTGGGTAGTGCATTCGTACACTCATATTAAACTCCTACCTGAGTTTTGAAGAATTTGAGGTTGTTTCTCGAGATCTGAAGATCTCATCTCTAGCCATCAGGCCGAATCAGCTTCTGGAAGATGGATACTCTATATGTATATCTTTCTGATTTCGAGATGTAGCTCCGCTTTGTATTGTTCGCGGCTACTCTTTATATAGTTATATGACATGGATCTACAGTGTATTTGATTGGTAGCCATGATTCTATTTTATCCCGAGCATGGGTATGCCCGCCTTGGTGAGACATTTTTTATTTTGCAGACGGCACCTCCCGGTTCCTGATCCTTGGGCTCAATCGTTTGGCACATAAGTAAAGATTGGTAATGTATTTCGGCCATCAGATGCTCTTCTGACCTCACACATTAGGGGGCATCTGTTATAACCCTAAATTGCACCACACATGCTTACCTAGCATCAGGCCATATCATATCCCTTATTTGCCAAATAACTGTTGAACAACTCTTCTAAAAACTCCATTTTTAAAAAGTCCACGCTAGATGGCCCACTACAGCCCATGTGGATCTACAGTGTCCACGCTAGCAGGCCCACTACAGCCCGCATGGACCTTCAAAATCATGAAAAAAGGAAAGTTGCCGACGGAACAAAAAGCTATGGGTGAGTTAACTGAAACTCCCGGCCATGCATGGCCGAGGGTTCATCCAAATACCTATCTCCTTCTAGCCTATAAAAGAAGGGGTAGGGGTCCCATTTGGAATAAGGAAAAATATAGCAAAGAAACTCTACCCATTTACGTATTCCTATTGTCCCAACCCTTTAGCCTTTCCTTGTTTCAAAGGAGATTCAAAGCAAAGCAGTTGAAGGACAGAAGAAGAGGAGCCCAGGATCAGGTTCAAGGAGCGGTGTCCGGTCTCAACTTTTGTAACTTGACTCATTCAAAGTAATAAAGAAAATGCTTTTCCCATCCCAATTCATGAACTGTTTATAGTTTGATCAGTATATGTTTGATTTCTAACCTGTTAGTATATAAGTAGTATGCATGCATAGTTGTTGCTCGTCTTGAATGCAGGTCATCTTTGGAAGGAGTATTGCGAACAAGTAATCAAGCATAACAGAGGATCAACATCAAACGCCGGTAACGAGGTAGGTTGATCTTTCCATACATTTACTAAGAAAAGGGGATTTAAATCTAGGGATGAAGGTAGAAAGTAATTTATATTCGGACATATATACATGCAAAGTCTGAACTCTATTTGCTAGTCCGTAGGGTGTTTTTCCCAACAAAACCTTCTAAAATCTCTTAAACCACTTTGACTACTTTGACCTTTTGGGGCTTCTAGATGACTCGTGAGGGTTCTCCAACTTCACATGGCCATAAATCTATAACCATGAGAAGTTATTTGACATTACACATACCACTAGAAATGGCATGACATGTACTATCCATATAGAATATTCTTACATGTAAATATATGAAAACATATACAATTATCCATCAAACAAACTTGGGTCCATTACCCAAACCTTTCTCCATCTTCACATGGCCATAACTCTCTAACCGTGAGGAGTTATGTAACATTCCACATACCACTAGAAATGGAATGACATGTACTACCCATATAGAATATTCTTACCTGCAAATATATCAAAACTCATACCATTATCCATCAAACAAACTTGGGTTCATTACCCAAACCTTTGTGCTACCAGAATTTGCTATCAGACTTTCTTCAAGGGTTGACATCAATGACAACCAACCTAAATAATAAAAAATCTCCCCCTTTGGCATTGATGGCAACAATATGATGCAATATTGAAGTCATATCACTCATGCTCCCCATGTGACCATCGCTCCCCCTAGAACCATGACTTTGTTCTCTTTCTCCAAGCATTTACCTTTGCATTTGATAAATCTCTCCCCCTTTGTCATCAATGGAAAATGTATCTTTCCATCTGGGGCTGCTCCCCCTAACTGAATTGTCCTTGGGGATACTCCCCCTGGCTGAACTCCTCCTGAAATTGATATTCCAACATGAATTTTCCTCTCTATGGTGCTTCCTCGTGTAAATATAAGACATATAAGATAAGCATTCAAAACAATTCATTTTGGAGTAGAAATTACTCTGAGTCTCCGGCGAAGATACTCAAAGGATTCCCATGGAAGCGATTTTGTAAAGATGTATGTCACTTGTTGGTTTGTTCCCACATACTCAACTCTGATGTTATTCTCTGCAACTTGTTCTCGTAGAAAGTGATACTTGATTGGAATGTGTTTCGTCTTGGAGTGCATCACCGGGTTCTTTGAGATACTAATGGTGCTTGTATTATCACAATAGATTGGAATGGGCTTATCATACTCAACTTGTATATCTATTAGAGTTTTTTTCATCCATATAACCCATGTACAACATGTTGTTGCTACAATATACTCTGCCTAGGCTATAGATAAGGATATTGATGATTGTTTCTTGTTTAGCCATGATACTAAACACTCACCTGAGTATAATGTTGCTCCACTGATGCTTCATTGATCATCAATGCAATCTTCCCAATCTACATCTGTGTAGTAAATAAGTGATATATCCTTTCTTTTTCGATGCCATAATCCAAACTCTTTTGTTCCTTTCAGATATTTGAAAATCCTCTTCATTGCTACGACATGTGATTCCTTTGGTGCTACATGAAATCGTGCCACCTGTCCAACTACCTGCATTACATCTGGTCTAGATGTTGTCACATATAGTAATATACTAATCATTGACATGTATTGCCTCTGGTCTGTAGACTTTGAATCATCATATTTTCTCAACTTACAACTGGTTTGCATAGGAGTGGTAACCAGTTTGCAATCTTCCATTCTGAACTCTTTAGCATTTCTCTCATATACTTAGTTTGAGAAATAAAAATTCCTTGGTTGCTTTGACATATATGAAGACACAGAAAGAAGGATAGCTCTCCAAGTAATGAAATTTCAAATTCATTTTGCATATCCTTTGCAAATTTCTGTCTTAACCTGTCATAAGTACTTCCAAAAACAATATCATCAACATAAATTTCAATTAATAAAATACTACCTTGAGTTAACTCTATGTAGAGGTTGTTATCTGCGCTTCCTTTCCATAGTTCGTAGGGATTTTTGGCATTGTTGTTTCTGAGAATTACTCTGTTTTGAATGTTAAATTTTATATGCATTGCATGTGTCCAAAAAATATCTGTCAAATTGGAATTCATTAGCATTGTTCGAGCCATTTCCTGTGTAATTATCATCCATTATGATAATGTTTCTTTGTCACTGAACCACTTTCTAAACCAATCTATGAATCCATGCTCTCATCCACTTTCATATATTTATCCAAACCTCCTAAGTGTTCTTACAAATCCATCTCTGTCCATACTTTCCAAGACTCTACTTGTGCAACTATCCATAATTATGACCCATTTATCACTATACTATTATGAAGTCTTGATTAATCTATCAAACTATACTTCTGCTAACTGAATGCACTGGATCTATCTTCTCAAACTCTACAAGCTGCTCAAAGGATGATTCTTTGGTCTGTCATAGCTATCGCATATACTCCCCCTGTATTATATTCATATTACCTGGGATTCTTTAAGCCGGATGGCTGAGAACAATTTCTTCTCTGATGCGTATTCATCACCATCTTCATTGGTAGATTCTGTTAGAAAAATAGGATCACTGAGCAATAAAATAAAATAAAATGAAAAAATAAAACACAGAAGATACACAATACAATAGAGACACAGATATACGTGGTTCACCTAGTGTGGGCTAGTCCACCAAAGAAATTATCCAGCAAATGAACAGATACAACCTACAACACACCCATTGTAACTTCCTCTTCTTTATCTCACAGTCTCCTTACTCGGAATACAATATTCACGATGATGCATAGCTG
The DNA here is from genome assembly GCA_000966675.3 of Picea glauca. Lineage (NCBI taxonomy): Eukaryota > Viridiplantae > Streptophyta > Pinopsida > Pinales > Pinaceae > Picea > Picea glauca. The sequence continues at coordinate 20,683 of JZKD02S2097568.1, forward strand.
CAATACATTTCCCTCATAAAAGAGGGTTTCCTTCTAGGGAAAAAACCCTAACATAACTTCTATCAGCATATCTGTGACCTTATAATGAACGGTCCATATTTACAATGAAATTACAATATACATTTACAAGGCAATTTTCCCTTCGGGGGCTTCTCCCATGAACCCCTGCTGGGGAACCCCTTGCCCCCAGACCCCGCAGAGGGGGTAACCCCCCTCTACACTCCCCCACATGGAAGAGTGTACATTCTTATGGGGTGTAAAGTCTTCATGGGGTATAAACACTACTGAAAACAAAGACCTATGAATCAAGAAGATAATCAAGCTCCACAACCAACAATCTCCCACTTGGAGACTAATCTCAACAACTCCATCGATGTTGTATATGTTGGAACATGATCCTTATTGGACCTGGAAAATTTCTCATCTTCACCTTCATGCTTGAAGACCAACTGAAACTGAGCAGGAACTCAATTTCTCCCTGGTTACTCCCTTTGTTAACATGTCTGCAAGATTATGGCTAGTGCGTATCTTTTCCAACTTCAAATGTCCATCTTCTAAGATGGATCGTATGAAATGGTCCCTGAGTTTTATATGTTTAGTCTTCGAATGGAAGTTTGAGTTCTTTTCAAGATGAATGGAACTCTCATTGTCACGGTACAACCTATTATTCTCCTTCTTCTTTCCCAATTCCTCCATAAACCTTTGTAACCAAATAATTTATTCACTTTCCTTTGTAGCAGCAACATACTCTACCTCTGTTGTTGAAAGTGAAACAACCTTTTTCAGTTTTGAATCCAACTTACTATTGTTCCACCTATAGTAAAAACATACCCTGTGG
>JZKD02S2097579.1:9426-21594 GCA_000966675.3 Picea glauca
TGCACATATGTTATAACCAACACCCAAAAGGGGAGGCCCGCGGGCTCGACCCCGGGACCTCCCCCAATATATATGCCGTAACAATATCTCTACCAACCACTAGGCCAAATGACCTTTGTTATTTACAATGCCTGAATTATTATTTAAAAATTGAAATTCACCCAGTGCAGGGGGGAGGCACGTGACGGTACGTCCGAGCACGGTTTACGAGGAAGTTTTTGGAGTTAATTGCATGTTGTAGGACACAGAAACCGAGACAAAATTTATCTTAGGCCTGGGAGTGCCAGAGTCGAATTGAGGCGTGGAGACAGTAATTTTTAGGTAATTCAACGCCACAAATTGAATGGTGTTGTCTGTTTTCTGATCTAAGTAAAGCTTCTACAGCTTGATTCCAAAATGAGGTATACTTATGTATTTTGCAAAATTATTTTGTTGAGTTAATGAAAAGGCCTACCCATTTGAGAGCAGGACCCAGAGACGTAGTCCACCAGGGAAGAACTCCGTTATCAAGTTTTTGTGTTCATATTTGATGCTTATGTCTCTTCATTATTGAGTTTTTCCTTCTTTAATGATGCATTTTAATTTATGCTCATTTAATACAATTATTTATAAGTCACTTCCATGAAAATATCCCAGATCATGTTGGTATCAGAGCAATAATATTTGACGTGAATTGTTGAGTGTGAATTCTTACTAGGGCCAAGCATAAGCAGGGTGAATTAAATTGTAAGAATTTCAATGTTGAAGTTGGCCAAGCATCTCAAAGGAATAAAATGGAAGAATAGGACAAGCGTGACAAACAGGAGAAAAACTTCCATATTGTATTTTATCGCATGTCAGAAATAGTCGAATGAATGTATGGAGATTACGAGAAGAGGATGAAGAATAAAGGGAAGAAAAAGGAAGCACAAGTTGATTATGATGCTTTGGTAAATCAAGGGGCTGGAGGAGACCCTCCTGAGCCTCCATATTCACCATCAAGTTCTAGTTCTTCTTCCTCTGAGCATTCTCGTCATTCTCATTATTCTAGCCATAAAGCCTCTTTTAAGAAACCATTATTAAATATTGATGTAAAATTTGCTTTACCTATGTTTAATGGAGATGATAATCCTGAAAAGCTAGATAATTGGATCCGACAGGTTGAAGTATGTTTTCGTGTTCAACATATTGATGAAGAGGAAGTTAAAGTGAAATTGGCTTCTCTTCGGTTGGAAGGCACAACTCTCGTATGGTGGAAAGGAAAAAATCAAGACAGAAGTAAGTGTGGTAATCTTCTTTCCTCATGGTCGGAATTTAAATTAGCGATAAGGAAGCAATTTTATCCATTGAGTTATTTACATAAAGCAATGATGGAATGGAAAAATTTAAGACAAAGTAAAGGTCAAAATGTACAAAGTTTCACAGAAGAATTTAGGAAGAAATCTCTTGCATTAAACATTTCTTTGGATTCTTATGGAACTTTAATGTAATATATTGGTGCACTTCACAGTTATGTTCATCATACTTTGCTATTTTTTAACCCCACCAGTCTTGATGAAGTTTGTGTGCAAGCCACTCACCTTGAGAACAGGGGAAATCATGTTCAAGAAGATCCCACAAAGAAACCTTCCAATCTCCCACAGAATCCATTTAAGAAGTTTAAAAGGAATGACAAGAAGACCGCCACAGTAAAGAGAGAAGAAGGAAAGCCATCTTGCACTCATTGCAAGAAAAGTGGTCACGGTGATGAACATTGTTGGAAACTACATCCCGAAAAGAGACCGAAACTGTTCGGTGGAAAGGAGAAGACAAAAATTGTTGCTATAGTGCAACAAGATATTGGTTTCGATTCAAGAGACGAAGGAAATATCACAACGGTTGGAGTACAAGGTAAAGATTCCCTTCATGCTAGTTCAAATTCCAATAATGAATCTCATGATGATGAATGAAAGAAGAATGAATTATTTCACATAAGAGTTTTATCTAAACACACTAAGATAGATACATTGTTTGATCCAGGTTCCAAAGTAAACTTGATATCTGAAGCACTTGTCAAAAAGATGGGTCTTGAAACGAAACCACATCCAAAGCCTTATCCTCTTGGTCGGGTATGTGATAAATAAAAACTTAATGTCACCAAACAATGTAGGTTCATATTTGTTATTGCTGCAAATTTGATTGATGAAGTGGATTTGGATGTTGTATCACTTGATATGTGTGGCATAGTGTTGGGGAGTCCTTATCTTAATGATAGAAAAGAAGTCTTCTTTCGTCATGAGAACAAATACCACCTCACTAAAGGGGGAGTGGAATATATTGTTATAGCTCACAACATGAGGGTAAACACAACACTTGTTAGTGCAAGTCAAATGAATAGACTCATAAACACTAATAATATATATGTACTCATGGTCGTAAGGGAGAAAGATGTCGAAACATCCAACGTTTTCCAAGGATGTGATCCTTCTCATAAGAAAGAATTAATTGATATTGTTTCTAAGTATGATGATATTTTCCAGGAACTAAATGGATTACCTCCTAAGAGGGAAATCCAACATGAAATACATCTTCAACACGGTTCTCCTCTTCCTAATGTGGGGATGTATAGGATGTCAGTTGTAGAGATGACATAGATCAAGAAGCAGGTACAAGGATTATTAGATCAAGTGGTCATCAGGCCCAACTCATCTCCTTGTGGTTCTTTGATCGTGATGATGCCATAGAAATATGGCATATGGCGAATGTGTGTCGATTATCAGGCCTTAAATAAAATCACAGTGAAAAATCAATACCCTCTTCATCGTATAGATGATTTACTTGATCAGTTAAAGAATGTTGTTTATTTCACTAATTTGGATTTGTGCAGTGGATACCATCAGATCAAGGTTGCAGAACATGATGCATGGAAGACTTCCTTTAAAACCAAACATGGATTGTTTGAGTGGTTAGTTATGTCGTTTGGGCTTTGTAATGCTCCGACAACTTTCAAGCGTGTGATGAATGATGTATTCAAGACTATTCTAGATGATTTTGTGATTGTATATTTATATGACTTTCTTATATTTAGCGGGACTAGGGATGAACATGTGATCCATGTAAAGAAAGTATTGGATACTTTGCAAAAGGAAAAGTTGTATGTAAAATTGTCCAAATGTGAATTTGGTAAGACTACACTTGTGTACTTAGGTCAAATTGTAGGCGGAGGACAACTAAAAATTGATCCTTCCAAAATTGATGTAAATGTGAATCAGCCAGAGCCCAAAATTGTAACCGAGATATGGAGATTCTTAGGTGTAGTCCAATATTGGAAGATTTTCATTTCAAACTTCTCCTTTATAGCAACTCCTTTACATGCCTTAACCAGTGTGAATAACACTTTTCAGTGGGGAGGAAAGCAACAAAAATATTTCGACACTTTGAAGGAAAATATCAGTACCGCACCAGTATTAGCACTGTTGAATCTTCAACAGCCCTTTAAGATAGAACAAATGCCAACAATTATGCCATGGGTGTGGTATTCATGCAATATCGTAAGCCGATCTGTTACCACTCTGAAAATTTTAACCAAGATGTTTTTAACTATCCTACATATTATAAAGAGTTGTATGCATTAGTTCAAAGCGTAAAGAAATGGAAGCACTACTTGTTAGGGAAGGAGACAATCATACATACAGATCACAGGGAAGGAGACAATCATACATACAGATCACCAACCCTTACAATATCTCCAAGCACAAACCAAACTAAAAAAATCTTGACATTACAAATGGATGGGTTTCCTACAAAAATTTCATTTGGTAATCAAGTATAAAAAGGGTACAAGTAACAAGGTAGTTGATATGCTTTCTAGACCTCCTATTGTTGCTTCTATTATTTTGAAGAATACTTCTTTATCTCATGATAGTTATGTGGAACAATATGCCATTGATGAATATTTTAAAGAAGTATATGAGAAGCTAACCCATGGTGCACGGGTAGAGAACTATTATCTGCAGGGAAAACTACTCTACCATCTTGGAAAGTTATGTATTCCTACAAGTGAACGAGTCCATGTAATACGAGAATCTCACACTTCTCTTGTGTCTGGGCATTTTTGGGTAGCAAAAAATATGGCTCATTTGTAGAGGTTTTGTTATTGGCCTCAAATGAAAGCAATTGTAACTAAATATGTAAAGGGGTGTGTGATGTGTTCTACTTGTAAGCCCACTAATAGAAAACTGCGGCTATACTCACCACTACCTGTTCCATCCCATCCATGGGAAAGTATCTCCATGGATTTTGTAGGGGGTTTACCAATGTCTAAAGGGGGTCATGACTATTTGTATGTTGTAGTGGANTTTCATTTGGTAATCAAGTATAAAAAGGGTACAAGTAACAAGGTAGTTGATATGCTTTCTAGACCTCCTATTGTTGCTTCTATTATTTTGAAGAATACTTCTTTATCTCATGATAATTATGTGGAACAATATGCCATTGATGAATATTTTAAAGAAGTATATGAGAATCTAACCCATGGTGCACGGGTAGAGAACTATTATCTGCAAGGAAAACTACTCTACCATCTTGGAAAGTTATGTATTCCTACAAGTGAACGAGTCCATGTAATACGAGAATCTCACACTTCTCTTGTGTCTGGGCATTTTGGGGTAGGAAAAACTATGGCTCATTTGTAGAGGTTTTGTTACTGGCCTCAAATGAAAGAAATTGTAACTAAATATGTAAAGTGGTGTGTGATGTGTTCTACTTGTAAGCCCACTAATAGAAAACTATGGCTATACTCACCACTACCTGTTCCATCCCATCCATGGGAAAGTATCTCCATGGATTTTGTAGGGGGTTTACCAATGTCGAAAGGGGGTCATGACTATTTGTATGTTGTAGTGGATAGGTTCAACAATATGTGTATCTTAATGCCATGTAAAAAGAAGATCACTGCTGAGCAGACTACTAATCTCTTCTTTCGGTATGTTTGGGTTCACTTTGGGTTACCCACATCCATTATATTGCATCGAGATACTCTATTCCTTGGGGATTTTTGGAAAAGATTGTGGAGAATGATGGACACCAAGTTGAAGAGGAGAATTGATTTCCATCCACAGACCGACGGATAGATAGAGTTTGTAAACCGAAAAATGGTACTTTTTCTTCAGGGCTACTGCAACAAGCATCCCAAAGTATAGGATGAACAGATACCCTATGTACAACATGCTTACAACCAAGCCTTACATTCCTTCACTCAATGTTCACCTTTTGAGACATGTTTTGGGTACCTACCTAAGGTTCCTTTGGACTTGATGTATGGGAGAGATGCCAATTCAAATGAAGAAAGAAATGAATACAAAGCCTGCAATTTCATCTAGAGGATCCAGCGGGTACACCAAGCAGTTAGGGAACAGTTGGAGAAAAATCAAGCACATTATAAATCTTGGCATGACAAACACAGGGTTGATCATTAGTTCCAGGTTGGAGACAATGTATGGCCTCACATTAGCAAGGAAAGATTGAAGGGTGAAGGTAAGAAACTCAATCCCATTCGTTATGGACGCTTCACTATTTTGGAGAAAAGTGGTACCAATGTTTTTCATCTGGATCTTCCACCTTATATGCAGATTTACTTAGTTGTAAATGTTGAGAACTTGAAATTTTTTTAGCCTCCCATGATCATGGATCAAGATGAGAAAATTTCAATACCTTCAGTTGATGAGTTTTCTCCTAATTACTTGGATGATTTAAAGGTAGATATCATCCTGTAAAGAAGAACGAGGACTTCATGCAGGGGTGATGTTGATTATCTTCGAGTAGGCTTAAAGGGCACACATCCAAGCAAGGAAAAGTGGATTGAGAAGGACAAGGTGAGGGAACTCTTCCCTCACTTATCTGTTGATTGATGAAATATTTTGGTGGTCCAAAAATCTCTTAGTGGAAAGGCATGATCCAAAAAGGATCCAGAGAAGACTAAGGACAATTCAGAACTTGCGGAAGCAACTCAGGAAGCTCAGAATGGCCTCAGTAGATAGAGAAAGAGAAAACATTCAAAGTCCTCAAAACTCATTGAAAGTGGCATCATCACGAAGAGTGTGTCACAATATTTCCAATGGCGCAAATGGATCATCAAATGGAGTTACAGATCGAAATATATCCGCGGTCAAAGTTTGGTCAACCTAGCCCAGTCAACAGGGGATGAGTCAACATTTGTACTATTGACATCAACATTAGTACAGATGACGTCAGCATCTATACAACATATGTGGAACACACAGGAGGTGACACGTTTCATACTGTCGTCATCATGGTGATGTGGCAGCACCAGAGGCTACCACGTGTCACTCATTTTTGGTATTTTCGTGTCATTTCGTGGACCAGTAAAAATGTACCACATGGAAGGTCGTACAGCCACGTGGCAGACCGTACGATGACGTGGTAGGCTGATGTGGTAGGATGATGTGGCAGCCGAGGTGGAAGATCGTGCACTGACGTGGCAGGTGATTGTACAGTTGGTTGGTGTGGAGAAATGGTTGGTTGCCACGTGGCCCAGTCATGGTCTTCCACATGGCAGTGGGAAAATGCCCAATGAGGGCCCGAGGATGAAATTCCAAAAATAAAAATAAAAATAATGATGGGTCTACCAAATCCGACAGAACCCCTCCAGATCTGGCGGCTCAATGGACATATCCGAACTACCTCCAATTTGGTGGAACCATTATTATATATATGCACATACGTTATAACCAACACCCAAAAGGGGAGGCACATGGGCTCGACCCCAAGACCTCCCCCACTATATATGCCTTAACAATAGCTCTGCCAACCACTAGTCCAAACAGTCTTCGTTGTTTACAACGCCCGAATCATTATTTAAAAATTGAAATTCACCCAGTGCAGGGGGGGAGGTAAGTGAAGGTACGATAGGGCACAATTTACAAGGAAGTTTTTGGAATTAATTGCAGGTTGCAGGGCATGGAAACCGAGACAAAATTTATCTTGGGCCTGGGAGTCCCAGAGTCAGATTGAGGCGTGGAGATAATCATTTTTGGGTAATTCGACGCCACAAATTCAATGGTGTTGTCTATTTTCTGATCTGAGTAAATATTCTGCAACTTGATTCCAGAACAAAAGGCCTACCCATTTGTATTTTGCCAAATTCTTTTGTTGAGTTAATAAAAAGGCCTACCCATTTGAGAGCAGGACCCGGAGACGTAGTCCACCAGGGACGAACTCCGTTATCAAGTTTTTTTGTTCATATTTTATGCTTATGTCTCTTCATTATTGAGTTTTTCCTTCTTTAATGGTGCACTTTAATTTATGCTCATTTCATACAATTCTTTATAAGTCACTTCGATGAAAAGATCTTGGAACACCTATGGTCTAAGTGATTATTGGTTGTGTTTTATATTTGATGATTAAAAAGAAGAAATGATGGGAGTCACAAGGGGTCCCACCTATTTTGGTTATTATTAATTAAGACCCATAATTATATATTATTATTATTTATTTCTCCTAAACTAATTTGTTAAGTTAATTTGACTTAACTAACAAAAGTAGGTGAACTACTTCAACTGATCGAGAAAAGAACAAAAGCTCAATTGAATGAAGAGACGAGGAGAAAAAAAATAGAAGGAGAACTGCAGTACTAAGGTTTTCTCTCTAATGTTTGAGATAGTTTTAGTTTTCTTTCACTTCTGAAGTATTTGAAAGCCTAATCCTCTTGATGACAGCAGGGTCTTATTGAAGGCAATGAGATTCAAAGATGAATTATATCTTTCAGAGGCTTGTCTTTAAGGTGTTTAACTTGTTCTTGATAGTATGTGTACTCTTGTTTGTTTATGAATTAATTTTCATATCTAATAAAGAATATTTTGCAGACTCAAGTGGTAGCATGTTGTGGAAAGTTGATTCAGATCATTAGTTTTCAGTTTCATTTCGATGTCAGAGTTTTTTTGTATGGTGTCCATCAAAGATCTCTAAATCTGACTTTGGTCCCTACCCTCCCAAGGGTTTGTAAAGAAGGAATACATTTTTATGTATCTCAAAATTGAATAAAATCGATTATTTTCCTGTCTCATATTTTTTTTTATTGACTTGGTTCTTCATTTTCATTTATGTCTCTATTTCTATTCTAATTGTAAAACCTGTAGACATATAGCTAGTTTAATTTTCAATTTATTTATGTTGTTTCAAATATAAACTTTTAAAAATCAGCCTCNAAGTATCTCCATGGATTTTGTAGGGGGTTTACCAATGTCTAAAGGGGGTCATGACTATTTGTATGTTGTAGTGGATAGGTTCAACAAGATGTGTATCTTAATGCCATGTAAAAAGAAGATCATTGCTGAGCAGACTACTAATCTCTTCTTTCAGTATGTTTGGGTTCACTTTGGGTTACCCACATCCATTATCTTGGATCGAGATACTCTATTCCTTGGGGATTTTTAGAAAAGATTGTGGAGAATGATGGACACCAAGTTGAAGAGGAGAATTGATTTCCATCCATAGACCGATTGATAGATAGAGGTTGTAAACCGAAAAATGGTACTTTTTCTTCAGGGCTACTGCAACAAGCATCCCAAAGTATGGGATGAACAGATACCCTATGTACAACATGCTTACAACCAAGCCTTACATTCCTTCACTCAATGTTCACCTTTTGAGACATGTTTTGGGTACCTACCTAAGGTTCCTTTGGACTTGATGTATGGGAGAGATGCCAATTCAAATGAAGAAAGAAATGAATACAAAGCCTGCAATTTCATCCAGAGGATCCAGTAGGTACACCAAGCAGTCAGGGAACAGTTGGAGAAAAATCAAGCACAGTATAAATCTCGGCATGACAAACACAGGGTTGATCATCAGTTCCAGGTTGGAGACAATGTATGGCCTCACATCAGCAAGGAAATATTGAAGGGTGAAGGTAAGAAACTCAATCCCATTCGTTATGGACCCTTCACTATTTTGGAGAAAAGTGGTACCAATGTTTTTCGTCTGGATCTTCCACCTTATATGCAGATTTACTTAGTTGTAAATGTTGAGAACTTGAAATTTTTTTAGCCTCCCATGATCATGGATCAGGATGAGAAAATTTCAATACCTTCAGTTGATGAGTTTTCTCCTAATTACTTGGATGAGTTAAAGGTAGATATCATCTTGGAAAGAAGAACGAGGACTTCATGCAAGGGTGATTTTGATTATCTTCGAGTAGGCTTAAAGGGCACAAATCCAAGCAAGGAAAAGTGGATTGAGAAGGACAAGGTGAGGGAACTCTTCCCTCACTTATCTGTTGATTGATGAAATATTTTGGTGGTCCAAAAATCTCTTAGTGGAAAGGCATGATCCAAAAAGGATCCAGAGAAGACTAAGGACTTTTCAGAACTTGCAGAAGAAGCTCAGAAAGCTCAGAATGGCCTCAGTAGATAGAGAAAGGGAAAAAAATCAAATTCCTCAAAACTCATTGAAAGTGGCATCATCACGAAGAGTGTGTCACAATATTTCCAATGGTGCAAATGGATCGTCAAATGGAGTTACAGATCGAAATATATCCGTGGTCAAAGTTTGGTCAACCTAGCCCAGTCAACAGGGGATGAGTCAACATCTGTACTAATGACATCAACATCAGTACGGATGACATCAGCATCTATACAACATATGTGGCACACACAGGAGGTGACACGTTTCATACTTCCGTCATCATGGTGATGTGGCAGCACCAGAGGCTACCACGTGTCACTCATTTTTGGTATTTTCATGTCATTTCGTGGACCAGTAAAAATGTACCACATGGAAGGTCATACAGCCACGTGGTAGACCGTACGGTGACGTGGTAGGCTGACATGGTAGGATGATGTGGCAGCTGAGGTGGAAGACCGTACACTAACGTGGCAGGTGACTGTACACTTGGTTGGTGTGGAGAAATGGTTGGTTGCCACGTGGCCCAGTCATGGCCTTCCACATGGCAGTGGGAAAATGCCCAATGAGGGCCCGAGGAAGAAATTCCAAAAATAAAAATAAAAATAATGATGGGTCTACCAAATCCGACAGAACCCCTCCAGATCTGGCGACTCAATGGACATATCCGAACTACCTCCAATTTGCTGGAACCATTATTATATATATGCACATACGTTATAACCAACACCCAAAAGGGGAGGCACATGGGATTGACCCCAAGACCTCCCCCACTATATATGCCTTAACAATAGCTCTGCCAACCACTNCATTTTCATTTATGTCTCTATTTCTATTCTAATTGTAAAACCTGTAGACATATAGCTAGTTTAATTTTCAATTTATTTATGTTGTTTCAAATATAAACTTTTAAAAATCAGCCTCGATCCTCTGTATTTAATACTCTCGGATTGGGTGAATGTTTTGAGGCTATAAACCATGGGTAACATTCCCAACTATCGTTTCCTAGCCAGATAAGATTCGAAAATGATTAAGTAAGGTCTCTCATACCTTTTCCTCAACATTTATTTGCCGACCATACTGGGGACTAAAAAGAAAATATATATCCATATTTCCATGGTTTCCTGTATTTTAATACTTTTTTATTTTTGTATTTACTGTTTATATTTTTTTCTATTTATAAGTTTTTTTTTTCCTTTTTCCATGAATCTATCGAATCCTATCTTGCAGGATCATGTATAAATCTAACTTGAGCTCATTGTCAATGGTTAGTTGTCTTCTTTTTTAGGGTGACTTATGGGAATCTTCTCATAACCATATTGATGATTTCCTTAGCTTCTGTCAATCTATTGGGGTTTATGATATACATACTTCTGTAGATATTTTTTCACTTTCCCTCTATGGTAAAGAAGGAAATTGGTCTAGACATATAGTATCTAGTCAAATTTTCACGGGGGAATCAATTTTTGTAAAGTTTCTTATCGACTTTCCTCCTCCGCCTATCTTTCATCACTTTGAATTTATACCTGAAAGCATCCTTGATCCTCCTTGATGTAACTTTTGCTATGGTCATCATGAACAATTAACCTGTGGATTGTTCTTAAAGGCTAAAAATGAATATCACACAAATCCCTCTCTCTTCATAACAAGTCTACAGAAGGACAATCATGCATCTCATAGTTCTATATCCACAGAGGGTTGTAAGGATTATTATCCTAGTATGCCTACTAATCCTACTTCTGACAATGTTTTATTTGATTCCTTCCCATTTAATGATGACCTTTTTGAAATATATTCTACTCAAGATCAACTTGTGTCTAATGAAGTAATCTTCATGGATGAAGCTGACAGGGAGGATTCTCTTAATTTGAATAGCATTATCCCTCATATTTCTCATGACCATGTTGAATATGATGACAAAGGTGATTCAAGGGGCCATATAGATTCATATGTTGACTCTCTTTCTGAAAATTCCCATAAGGATAATCAAGATTTTACAATGCAGAATTCCTTCACAATCCCATTGTTTCAATTCAAAGAGGTTGAGGAATTCAATGACAATATTCATATCTCCCTTGCATGCATGATTTCTTTTGATGATGATAAATCTAAAGGGATTCCTATGCATTTGAATCCTTTATTTTCTCCCTCGGTGCATGGTAGTTATCTTGTTTTTTTTTCAAATTTATTTTTTATTGTTTTTATTTGCTAGCATGTCTTTTACCCACATGACTAGCCTATGGTCTAAGAAACCGTGACCCAAGGGCATATAAGCCATCAAAATCACCCAGGGATCACACCTAGCCTAAGCCACACCAACACTTAACATGCTTGGATTTTTGTGGGTGTCTCATCCCGACTACCGCAAGTCTCTAACCTTAGTCACCTTATAGAATGAAACCCTTGAAATCTATTTGTGCTAGCGGGATTGGACAATTTAATTATTTTCTTAATGTAAATTATTAAAAAAAAAAATTAGTAAATAAATTATCAAGTAATAACACTTTTATATTTAGGAGACGATTTTCAGTATTTTATTTGTGGTTGTACCAGTGGTCAAGACAACGATTTCAATTAGGTCATAGTTTTAACTCCAAAAAAATGTGATGCTACTGATAGCATCACTTTTCAATTCAAGGGTCAATTTCAGGGTTATGTTCGCAATGTCAAGGGTACGATTTCAAACTAGTCACAATTTTAACCACCTCCAAAAAAGGGTGCTACCTGTAGCACCACTTTTGCATTTGGGAGTTGATTTTGGTGTTTTTTACCCAAAAATATAATATTTTT
>JZKD02S2097612.1:0-19026 GCA_000966675.3 Picea glauca
CCGTAAGGTACATAGGAAGGCTGTGTTCTTTCACTAGTACTATAAGACGATGTTGAGGAAGTACCACTATTTGGAGGAATAGGTGGATGTATGGGGGGGGGCGGTGGTGGTCCACTGATGGGTGGAGGCATAGCAACAGGATACGGTTGTTGATAAGGGGTTGGGGGGAAGTAAGGAGTGCCCCCATAGGCCGGAAGGTATTGAGGTGTTCCATACATCAGTGGTGGTTAGGGTTGTGGACCATGGTGTGTGGTGGTACGTATTAGTCCGTCTGCTGAGTGAGACATCCCAGGTTTGTCCTAGCCAAATGGCACAGGTTTTGGAAGATCATGAAGAACTGTGTATAAGTATCCTGATTGTGCATAGATGAGGTCATATTGTTGAGCCTTGTTGATGGCTTCCTCTTCATATTGTGGGAAGGTGGAAGCTACATCCTTACCAAGGAGAGCGACAAGTGATCTAAGAAACCAGTCAAGACATTGTTGTTTGGTGGTTTYTGCTTTACACAAACTACGTCGCCTACGCCACTCATGAATGTGGTCAGCGATGTGRGTGGCTGAGGTYTGTTTGAARTTRGACAGTAGTTCAAGACCGTTGTCATGGCGGATGGGTAATTGGAAGAAAGTTAAGAATTCTTTGGCCAAGGATTCAAAGGTCGTATGGGACCCTGATTTTTCTTCGACATACCATTTGGTTGATGGGCCAGTAAGTGTGCGTTGAAATAATCGCAGTCTGAAGGAATCATCCATAATTCTATTAGAAGATCACCATAGATGAAAAGTCATGACGTGGTTGGCGGGGTCATCCCCCGCCTTTCCTTCAAACTTTGGTATGTCTGAAGGAATTTTTGTTGGCATTGCAGGCCATGTGGGATTATGCAATATAGGATCATTAGTGAGCTTGGTGAGATTTGGTATGTTGAGAGAGGCCAAGTATGGCATCTGTAGTGGGGTAGGAATGTTAGTTCCAGCCATGGTGTGTTGTGAACCTGACCCTTGATGGGGACTAGGTCGGTTGGTGCTCCCTCCTTGAGAGGAAGTGGGTCCCCCGCTTCCGTGCAAAGGAGAGAGAGTGACTGTGTGACCTTGGGAATTGGACCCAAGTAATGTAGAACCAAGCAAATTTGATCCTAAGATGGTATCACTCACAGGAGTGTGTGAAGGAGGTACCGATGAGCGGGTATGACCAGATACTCCCCCTAAGATAGGAGGAAGGTTGAGCAAGCGTCGTGAACGACGGGGGTTCTGTGGTTCCCCNGGCCAAGTATGGCATCTGTAGTGGGGTAGGAATGTTAGTTCCAGCCATGGTGTGTTGTGAACCCGACCCTTGATGGGGACTAGGTGGGTTGGTGCTCCCTCCTTGAGAGGAAGTGTGTCCCCCGCTTCCGTACAAAGGAGAGAGAGTGACTGTGTGACCTTGGGAATGGGACCCAAGTAAGGTAGAACCAAGCAAAGTTGATCCTAAGATGGTAGCACTCACAGGAGTGTGTGAAGGAGGTACCAATGAACGAGTATGACTAGATACTCCCCCTAATATAGGAGGAAGGTTGAGCAAGCGTCGTGAACGACGGGGGCTCTATGGTTCCCCTATGATGTCAGACTAATTGTGTGAAATGTGTGCAACAAGTGGTGAGAGAAATATAGAACCAAGAGTCTTTGCTGTGACTATTTACACAATATATATATCAAAGTCAAACTGTAATCAGATGTGCATCATACATAAATGAGAAAGAAACATATATGTGGGTAAGAGGGTTTTGTCCACGTGGGGGAATAAAAAAGANCGGGTTCTTAACAATCTAGCTGGCACTGACACGTGTCACTTCTCTTTTCATGACATGTCATCATAGTGACGTCAGACCACCGCGTCAGATCATCCTCCGAGAAGTGTTCTTGTTCAGCGCCAAAGTAGTGCCATCTCCAAGTGTTCTTAGAATGATCCTAAAGTTGGCACGTGGATAAACCTTAGCGGTGGCGCTAAATTTAACAGTTATGCCCAGATTGCAAATTGCGACCAGATGAACGACCACGTTTCATTGCAGGGACGCAACATGCTCGAACGATAGAATTCTCGAGTGCTCCCGCAATTGAAACCATGGTATAGTAAAAGAGATACGTGGCAACACCAGGTGCATTTCGAGATGAAAAGAAGGTTACTTCAAACCACCCTCTCGTGCCCCTGCAAAATAGAGAACCCGTCACACTTTCCTAGCCTCTCACCCCTCGCCACCTATCTCCCACTCCTACTACACGTGATCTGAAAATGGAAGGTACTTGTTTAAGGGTGCAAGGTATCCATTTTCCATAATTTAAAATGTAAGTTATACACTCCAATGTGACCTCTAAAAATGTGAGAACTTACTATTTCTTATACAGAGATAGACTGTAGGAGCATTTACCGGACATGTCACCTCTAAAGAGAGGATGAGTTCCAGAGGNTACCTGGCCCTTTACAGGCTCTGCCTAAAGAAATAATAAGTAAACACTTAGAAGTTAAATAAATCTTAATAAGACCTTGCTTCATGTGTTTAAGATGTGCAACTTGTTTATGTGTAGGGTTCTTGGTTCTTGTTTGCAATGTACATGTGTGAAGAAAATGTTCTTTTACATGCTTAAATATGTGTTATAAATCAATACACAGCGATATCAAATGCAGCAAATAACACAGCAAACTCACAATAACAGCAAGATGATAAAGGAGTTCACCCCCTCTGGGCTACGTCTCCTTGAGTCTCCTTCAATGGACTTGGCTCTTTGGGATTAGTTTGTCAAATGCTCATTACAAGCTGCTGCTCAATTCCAATGAATGTACAGACTGTACCATTGGATTCAGAATACATAAAAACCCCAAATTTGACTGTAAAAACTCTGCAAATGGACAATGGCTCATCCAACAATGACCTCTTCTACAAATGGCCTCCAAGCTTCCCTGAGCAAGAATGAGGTAAAAATATCTGTAGAAGTCCTCCAATGGATCTGCAACCTATCCCAATGAATTCAGAGCATAATAAACAATCAGAAATGACTATTTAGTCTCAGCAAATGAATATGTGCTCATCATAGCAATGCCTCAAACAATGAGGGCTTTAATCTTCATGGAGCTTCCTCAAGCTTCAAATGTGAAACACCTGCAAATGGGCTCCTCAAATGCCTGTGAAGACCTCACCAATGGACTCAGAACGTCCAAAAACCCCTAGCTGGGCTTTTACAGCACCTGATTTGGTCTAAAACTCATCAAGTTATGCTTGCTGCCATTTTTCCTTTCTCCAAGCTCTGTTACAGGCTCGCCATATTGCACCTGTGTGAAAGTGAACCTAGCCTCTGAACGTTTTCGGTGCCTAAACCCAGCACCCACGCGCGTTCCCGAAATTGGTGCAATCTGTCGAACGGTTAACGCAACTCTAGCCCCCGAACTCGGAGGTGTTGGGCGCATGGGCCATGTGGCCACCTTCCCGCGCGTAAAAAGGGCTAACTGTTGCATGAATGAACCTGGAATGGCCAAGTGTCCAGGCGTGGTTTTAACTGTGGAACCAAACTCCAAATTCCCGCGCATCCATTATCCGGAGGTCACATGTGGAACAGTATACAACCGTGGGTTATATTGTTTATACACCCCGCGCGTATATAATATGGAACGGTCACATAGAACCGTGTTAATTGTAACACCAAACTGCCGCGCGCCATTTGAAAATACAATTGTTCATGTCATTGTGATAGACCGCGGGTCAACCGTTAAACCCACACGCAAGGTGTTAACCGCCGGGCATAACCGCGCGGTATATACAAATGGTTACGGTCAAATGTCATATGTTAACACCCGTGGCTGAACTATAACACAATAGCGCACCACACAATGTATTTAATATCCATATATAATGGTGTATAATCCGGGGTTTCCAACTATAAAATTAACCCGCGCTCCATACGCGTAGCATATAGTCATGTGATTTGCAAATGTGACCGGGGGCTGGGGCTTAGCCCCAGCCCTAACCCACACCGTATAAATTATTTTTGCACTTTAAATAATTTAAATAACATATGGTTAACAAGAACCATATGGTGGCGCGTTGGTGTGAAAGCCTTTGTTAAAGCTTTGAATGGAGGGGGAGGTCTGGGGGTCAAACCCCGCGGCCTCCATATAATTTTTAGAAACCATATATTAAACCAACAACCAACAGATGGGTGCCACGTGGCACCTTTTCATTCAACAATGAACTGCCACGTGTCAATATATAATTCGCCCACTTGTCAACCACTGAACCTGTCACATCACATGACACGTCATCAAGTGTCACATCAGCTGTACGACCGCCACGTCAGCTGTACGACCTATGCCACGTCAGCTGTACGGCCTACCCAGTCAGCACCTTTTTTTTTTCCTGTTTGACTCGGCGAACAGACCTCGATAACTTCTTCATACGGACTCCGTTTGCGAAAGTAAATATACCGCCGGAATCAGGAGAACGAGACGGACGCAATGGTATCATTTTCGTCGCATTCCGAGCACTTTGAAAATTGAGCATTTTTTAGACCCCTGGTCCAGATTCTGATCAACACGTCACCTCCTGACAAATGCACCACCTTCCCATAATGACCTCGCATTGATCTAGCTGTCCAATCACCATCGCCACAGCTTCAACCGAAATTATTTACGCCAGTAAACTCCTTGTAGGTGACATATGACTTGAGACACCTAGCAACAGAGGATCAACATGCATCCAAGTATCTTCATATTTCAAGGAACGATATTTTCAGAAGCGGCCACAGTCAGTAGCAAAGACCAACCATGCAACAGAAGTCAAATACAGATCATCAACAGATGACATCAAATTAAATCCAACTAAATTTAAATATTCCTATGATATACATTCATAATCGAAACGTTTCTTTCAGAGACCATTGTAATCCGTTTCAAACCAAAACGTTTCTTTCGGAGATCATTGTAATCGGTTTCAAACCGAAGGAACTCATCTGGTATAAATATTAGGAGTTCCAAATGTATCAGAAGGAGGCTTGAATCCCAACATGGGTTGCTTCTTGCCGGATGTAATAGAGAAAACTCTCTTTTTTTAGTATTAATACAAGTGAAGACAGAGATTCCAAATTCTGTTCAGTTTGAGTTATGTGTTTCTCATGTATTTCCATATCTTTGGATTTCCTTACGTAATTCCTTGATAAGTGATTGATTGCAATTTAGTATCACAACTATTGTAATCATATTATCTCAGTAATTCGTTAAGTAATAAGTTTTTCCTCTATAATTCCTGTAAGTAATACAAGACCTGCAAGCTATTTGAATTATTGCATCTCATATCTTGTTCAAGGGTGCACTCTTTGCTTTCTTCTACTGCAAACAAGGTGATATTCATCTGCCATTGATGCCTAGCTTTGTTTAACAATTTTGTAAGTTTCTCACACACCATTTGATATCATAAGTGTGGCTCAGACAACGAAAAACAACCTCTGTACTATCCTATTATTAATTTAATTTAAGGATTTTTCTTATATAACTAAAGGTAGAAAAATAACTTTTTTAAAACATCCTTTTAAACATTCTCGATGCCCGACATTACTCTTTGAGCCTTAAAGTATAATCTCAGGAACAACATCTTTTTGGCGTCATTGGCGGGGATGGAGAAACAAAGTTATTTTTCCCTGGGAGAACAATAAAGTAAAACTTTAATCTTTGATGGTGAACAAATATTGAATACGTGAAAAGGTTCATTTTTCACCTGGCGACTCCTTGGTTCAAAGACTCCACATGATTCACTAGCGACTCCATTGGTTTCAAAATGTCAAGTTCTTTCACTGCTCAGATTGATGCGAGGTTTTCTCCTTTGGAATTTACAAATATTTTTGGTTTTCCAAATGTTGTCCCTGATATTAAAGAATGGGGAGATCATCTTCCTAGTTTTAGAGAGGATAAAGGTGATAACCCTGCTCAGCATTTCTTTGAATTTCATAAGCCCATGCATCAACTAGATATTCATCATGAATATGTTTTGATGAAACTATTAATGTTTATTCTCGGAGGGGATGCTCGAGTTTGGCACAAATCTCTACTCCCTTCCATCATTTCATCATTAAAAGAATTCCATGCATCTTTTCATAAATATTGCAAAAGAATGTATTCATTAGAGTTCCTTTTTGAAGACTGTTGCAATTTAGATTTCATAGAACAAGGCTATAAAAATAATCAGTTTGTTGATGAAAAATCAGAACATGATAGAAATTGTGGTCAACTATATAAAGAATAATTTGCAGAAAAATAAGATATCCTTCAAACAGATCAATAAAATTTATATGAAGAAAAATTTGAAGTAAATCAAGAAGAGGTTTCTTGCAGCAATAAGAATGAAGATGACATGATTGCAAGTAAAAATGAAGAAATCCTTACAGACCCTCCAGTCCTTTGAGATGATCAAAGACAGGATGATGAATATTTTATTGATCTAGATCCTTTTGAAGGACAATGGCTTATTGAAGACTATAAGAAATCAACTCTTGGAAAATATGATTTTGATAGTTCACTTCAGCAAGAAAAGTATCAGTTGCACTATAAAAGAAATCAGCCTATGTATGACAATGATGAAGAATATTCTTGGACAGGCGATGGAGGAGATAAAGAGGGGCTACTGGAGCAGTTGATCTCTCCTTCCTATTTATAAATTGATGAGCAGCAGACTAGTAAGCTTCAATATGAAATCCTTGAGCCAAGAAAATTAAATATCAGTAGTGGAGAAAGTGTGCAAAGGCTTTTCATGCATCTAGGCCAACATGAAGAGGTATTGCTTGATTCTGAAAATTCTTTATCTTTCCATGATACAGTGGTTGTTTGGTTGGAGTATTTTCTTCAAGAGGTACAAAATGTTGCGGCATTTTTTGTGCAACCAAGCATCAATAGTAAGCGCAAGCTACCTATCCATTCTTTGCTGCAAACAAATTATTATCTTTTCATTCCTCCATTTAGCAGCAAGCAATGTATGTTAAGAAATCCACTATTTGCATGGCTCCATTGGAAATTCCATATTACTTTGTCAATGCAATTTCACCTGATTAGTGTAGGGCCAATGTATATAAATAAGTTTTCCAAATCAACATTTCATTTCAGCATTCTAGTTCAACGTTTTATCTCAGTTCAGAGGTTCGGTTCTCTGTCTAGCGTTCAATATTGTTCATTTTTTAGGCATTGTGACTCCATAGCCCAATGATGGGGTTCAGACTTAGATAGGGTTAATTTCGGGTCGTAGAAGGGTGAAGACACATGGTCTGATATTCTTGGTTCTTTGTAGAGTAGATCTCATTGAATAGGAGATGAGGCTCAAGAAAAACTCGACAGTTTCCTTTCCGTCTTTTTGATTTGTCTAAAAGTAGGTGATAAATAAATAATATTCCCTATTGAAAGTTCAAAAGAAAATAAGGTATGAATCCCTACTCCTCTTATAGTCCCAATAAAATTGAAATATTCTTTTTGAAAGGAATGTGAAGGGAGTTTTTCTCATGATGATATTGTCACCTGATCAAAGATCAGCAAAGTATAAATATTACAGATTAATTCTAAAGCCATCTCTTAAATAAAAATAAAAATGATAATAAATAAACTCGAAAGAAATCTGAACTAAATACACAAACTTGTGTAGGATCATGGTATTTGTGTCAGGACCTCCAAATCCACGATTTGGTTATCTTTTCCTATCCCCAAATTCTTATCCACTTCATATTTTGTTTATCCTTTCTTAATTGTCATAGAAAGAAAGTAACTTATCTTGACTCTAAAATCTTAAAAACATATTTTCAAAACAAGATTAGGAGAAMTTTTTTATGTTCCTTTGATTTTAATTGAGAAAGTATGTCTAGGCTAATCATGATAATTTTAGCTCTTCTATCAKATTTTAAACTGACTAATTTKCTTWAGGTTGATCCCTAAAAGATTAAGATTCCCATAAAAAAATTCCTATAGGCGAAGGTGTATTGAAAATTGGAAGAAAGTTTGTTTMAGAGTATTCCTAAAATTGTTGACAGACCTTCATTTCAAAAAATTTAAACARATATCATCCCTTGTATGTGACATACAGATTGATTACCCCCTAATCYAGATTATTTTAGGCACGAAATGAGAGCRGAGATATAATAAAKAAATGMACATAGATATCGCWGATATTCAACAATATAAAAGAAATGTATCAGAGATGCAACCATAAACAYAGATATACAGTAATACATGATTTATATTAATGAAATAAATGTACAGAGACTRTAAAAGTACAGAGTGAAAGACTCGCTAGAATGGTGGCAACTTATCTCTRAGAAGAGATGTGACARCTACTCGCATTCACAAGAAGATGATTAYAATGAGGCTCTGAAGGCCTYTTTACAATAAACAGGAATGCCAAAAGTCCTARACATCCAAAAASCTAACCCTAGGAGATGAAGTGTCAAAAGTCATGTGGGCCTCGTTTGGGTAAGTTAGTGCATCAACTTCCCGGGGTCGTAACTTTTGCATAYGATCTCCGTTTTAGGCKTATGATAGCCCATTRGAAAGGTATCATCGAGKWGATTCATTTTAGGTGMAATATTGAAKGAAATTTMATATTGAAAACATGTTTTCCCAAAAAAAACATCGTTTAAGGCCTCAAAATGGCCCCAAAAGTTAAAAACTGCTAAAAATAGTAAATTTCCAAAATTGCCAGAAAACTGTTTTGAGCCAATTGGAAAAGGTGGGTGGCCACYGATATCCACYTGGATYAATCCTCCMTCCTTAGGAAGAAATGGTATCCATTGCGTTGAGTGCTCAGGGGAGAGGAAAAAGCGTTTGTTGAATATGAATCTTGGTGAGTTTCTTGCCTTGCTGGAGAYGTTGYGCTACTYARTTTGTGGAAGTCTGTCACGAACATGTTGAGKTTGAGGYTGTTCAACAAGTMRCGATACATGAGAGGACAATGTGYAGAAGGAATATTTRYGCTTTGTTGCAGCCTTKTYGAYCTGCTTYTGTGGGATAAAAGRTKCTTAGGGCGAGGCTGTAGTGGTTACAATGTCCTTTTGTTCTCCTTTTGAACARATTGTGAAGAAGCTAAATTTTGCAATATGAGATACTACTTTGTGACACTTTTTAGGTGGARCAATAGTGGGAACTACCTTTKGTATTCTGTAGAGATGACCCCCCAAAGTGACAATGACACTACGAGGTCGAGACTCATAAATAGWATGGCKCTTCCACATATATGGTTGGCCCAAGATAACATCACAKACATCCAGTGGGGAAACATCACATAATACCTCATCCTTGAAGGGTTGGATGYTGTATGACAATCGAAACTGTTGGCTGACACAAAGATCTCATCCTTGGCGAAGCCACCCRATGTTGTATGGTTGTGGGTGTGKTGTTGTCGACAATCCMAACTGTTTGACAACCTCTRYTGAGATGAGGTTCTTCTGGMTTCCACTATCAAYAATAAAATGAAGYGGGGTCCCCTTCACCCAMATCTGTGAATGAAACARGCACTCCCCCTCTTCAAGATYTKTTGGTTCTTCTGGTTGAATTGYTAGGGTCAYGACAATAGCAGTGGGGTTTGCGTCAATGATCTRTYCTTTACCATCATTTTCAWAATCATATTCTGAATCAGAGTTCAGCTCCTTGTCTTTAATCTCAGCCACCAATGACTATTTTGAGTGACATTMATYGGTGTTGTGCCAGGGGCTTTTATGRAAATCACACCATTTTYCGGTGTCCTTCTTTGTCTTCCCATGACCCTTMTTTTCCTGTGTATTGGACYGGTTTTTGGGAGACTGTTTGTTAGGGTTGTCTTTGTCATACTTTGGTTGTTGYGKATTTGCAGGCCCTAACTCTCGTTTGTTCTGGTGCTTAAATTTCTTCTCGATTTTAATAGCATATCGATAGGYARCACCAAGTGATGAGATGTCCAAAAAAWCCATTTCAGTTTGGATGTATCTATGTAGAGCCCCACRATATTTCAGAACCAAATGYCRTTCAGAGTCTTTSATACCCARCTTGGTGCATAAGGTATGAAAGGTATTGGTGAAATCCAGAACTGCTTGGCCCCTCTCTTKCCGCAGTGTRGTCCATCTCATGTACTGGTCCACATAGTTGTCGACAGGGTAATATTGTTCCTTTACCRCATCCACAAAAAATCCCAAGTGGGATCARTCCCATATATTTTAGACTCCTCTATGGAACTTTTMTTCCAATAGGTTTCCCACCAATGTTTGACACRGGGGAGAKATTTAAGGAGTGCGAAGGTGATMTTTTCTTTGTCGGAAAAATTGTGAACAAAGAAATAACATTCTAGCAGATTTAACCATTTTTCTAGGGCTTCTGCATCTATCTTTCCTTCAAATATAGRAATGTCAAAATTAAATTGTACCTTGAAAGGTGAGGTGCCTCCAAAGTGGCYGCTTGATGAATATGTGCMYGTTGTTATCAKTAGGCRTTGAAGGATGTGAGAAAAAATTCTCCATCATTTCRTCCCTCTGTCGCATGAGAGCTTTCTCAAGCAACAGACTGATAGGATCGTCTGCTCCGTCMTTTTTCTTTTCTTCCACCATTGAGGGTTTATTGGGTGTGAGARAGWGATTGTMTTCAAGAGAKACAAGCTCAAGACCCAACTTKCTATACTTGGACCTCATCGGGGACATGCACTGAAAAACRATCAAGAGCAGCCTGCTCTGATACCACTGATCCAGATTATTTTCGGCRCAAAMTGAGAGTGGARATATAATAAAGAAATGCACRTAGATATCRCAGATATTCAAAAATATAACARAAATRTATYAGAKATGCAACCATAAACATAGATATACARTAATACAYGATTTYTATTAATGAAATAAATGTACAAAGACTGTAAAAGTACAGAGTGAAAGACTCGCTAGAATGGTGGCAACTTATCTCTGAGAAGAGATGTGACGGCTACTCGCATTCRCAAGAAKATTATTAMAATGAGGMTCTGAAGGAATTTTTACAATAAKAAGGAATGCCAAAARTCCTAGACATCCAAAAACCTAACCCTAGGATATGAAGMGTCAAAAGTCATGTGGGCCCCATTTGGGTAAGTTAGTGCATCAACTTCCCGGGGTCGTAACTTTTGCATACGATCTTCGTTTTAGGCGTATGATAGCCCRTTGGAAAGGTATCATCGAGGAGATTCATTTTAGGAGAAATATTGAAGAAAAWTCCATATTTAAAACTTGTTTTTCCMAAAAAACRTCATTTAGGGCCTCAAAATGGCCCCAGAAGTTAAAAACTGYTAAAAATAGTAAATTTCCAAAATTGCCAGAAAATTGTTTTGAKCCAGTTGGAAAAGGTGGGTGGCCACCGATATCCACCTAGATCACCCCCACTTMAAAATATTAAAATACAAKATAGATGGTGAAAGGAAATTCCCATTTTKATTTCCCCCATCTTGTCCAAAAGAGATGATGAAAGGAAATTCATATATTGATTTCCCTCATCTCAGCAAAATACAAAAGTGTTAATTGAAGAGGTGAAAGGAAATTCAATGGGAAAAGTAGATAACTTCATCGGGGTATTGAATAGGCTTGTTGAAAGTGAAGCAATATCTATGGTATATGTAAGGCTTTCATACATATCCATATAACATACTCTATAGATTGTCATCTAGTTCTCTTTCCGATGATATTTACATCCCGAACCGACTGGGGATTCCCTTAATAAATATGTTGCATCTTCTTAACCTTGAAGCAAACAAAGTTGGTCGAAGTTGATATTTTAGTTAAAATTATTTTGATTATCTTAAACAATTCTGAAATAAATTTTAAGAAAAATAAATTTGTAATAGCCTAACTTGAGATCAATCATTAAATGTGTTTTGAAGATTTTGGACTCGGTTAGTTTCATTTTCCAATGAATGATTAATTCTTAAATAAAACTGGAAAATGTTTTTCAAACAGAAATAATGACTCTATTTACCCAATAAAGGCACTTGATCTACTGTTCTTTCGCACCTCACAAAGAGCTGCAATCCCCAAATGGAGCCTATGTTGGAACACATTTAATTTTGAGAGTTCGAGCTTTAGATTTTGCCTCTAAGAAATACAAAAATTTACACAAAAAGAAGCAAAAAACATAGAGAATTATTCTGGGAATTCGGCCTTCGGAGGATTTCTATCATACTACACCTGAAATGCCTGAACGTCAAACCGCCGAAGTACTTAAGGCTAATTCAATGTTTAAAACATGATAAAGTAAAACACAAAAGTGAGTAATAGGAGATTAACTTCTTCGTGAATTTAACCTTTGAGAGATTTATACCTTAATTGTATCCAACACTCATGAATGCCTAAGTATTAATGATATGAATGATTGGCCAAATCTTAGCGATGTGGATTGCAATTAGCCATTTTTATTCAACGAAGAGCTTACAAATTTCTCTTGTTACATGTAGACCAATTTTACCTCTTTAAGGATTATGGTGCCCTGAAAGGTTGCGACGAAACCTGATAGACCAGATTCCATAATCTAGATAAACCAGTTTGGAAGCCGGATAAACTAAGAAAATGATCTAAATAGACACGAAAGAAGAGCACAAACTCTCTGAAGCGATAAGTCACATAAGTGGAATATTTGACGTCGCGTGTCCTTTTGATTTGGAAGACTAGGATTTACTTTGGAACTCTGGGCTTCAGGAGTTCTCGCTTCACACATCCATGTTTCTTCTGAAGTGGTTATCCCCAAAGTGGAGGATCTCCTACCACATGTCCTCTTTGATCAACGGTCCAGATGGGCTTCGGGTCTTCAGGAGTTCTTTACTCAACACTGCTTGCCTCCTCTTGGAGTTTGAAATAGCTGAATACGGGGATCACTTGACACGTGTCTCTTGCTTAGATCGACGGACAAGAATTGCACGAAATTGGCTCTATCTTATCTACACACGACCAAAAGTTGTGACCTCATATTAACTTTGGGTACTTATCTCACTTTGTGAATATCGACAATCAGATTTTAATGGATCACCAAAATCGGTGGCTCGTGTGTATTAAGCATATCAAAGTTGCGTGAGGTCAAGTGCCAGATGGATGCCCCGGTGTTAAATATCAAGCACCACGTGTCCTTCTCCATCGGACAGACATGATTTACTTAAGGTCCTCGG
Source organism: Picea glauca (assembly GCA_000966675.3). Taxonomy (NCBI): domain Eukaryota; kingdom Viridiplantae; phylum Streptophyta; class Pinopsida; order Pinales; family Pinaceae; genus Picea; species Picea glauca. The sequence continues at coordinate 13,127 of JZKD02S2097612.1, forward strand.
GCTTCGAGAGTTTTAGTTTCCCCACTCCCGTTTTCCTCCGAAGAAGTTTCTCCCAGAGTCCACATATCCCTGTCATGTGTCCTCCTCACATCGACGGTTGTTGTTCACCTCGAAGCTCTAGCTCTACTTCCAGACCACCCCCGAGCTATGAAGTACCAAAGTATGTGGAAGTCATCAGTTCATACATGTGGCACTCTCATCAGTCATGACACCTGGCATCCAGCTGGTGCCGACATGTGTCACTTCTGTTTTCATGACACATTAGCATAGTGACGTCAGACCACCATGTCAGATCATCCTCTGGGAAGTGTTCATGTTCAGTTCCATCTGCAAGCATTCTTAGAATGATCCTAAAGTTGGCAGGTAGATAAACCTTAGTAGTGGCGCTAAAGTTAGTAGGTGCGTCCATATCGATGATCGCGACTGGATCAACGACCATGTTTCATTACGGGGACGCAACATGATCGAACGATAAAATTCCTAAGCGGTCCCGCAATTGAAACCATGGTATAGTAAAAGAGCTATGTGGAAGCACTAGGTGCATTACGGGATGAAAATCATGATACTTCAAACCATCCGCTCGCACCCCTGCAAAATAGAGAACCTGTCACACTTTCGTAGCCTCTCACCCCTCGCCACCTGTCTCCCACTCCTTCTACATGTCACCTCTCGATAGATGCACCACCTTCCCATAACGACCTCACATTGAGCTAGTTGTCCAATTGCCATTGCCATAGCTTCAACTACAATTATTTACACCAGTAAACTCATTGCAGGTGACAGATGACTCGAGACACTTAGCAACAGAGGATCAACACGCATCCAATCATCTCCATATTTCAAGGAACAATATTTTCAGAAGCGATCACTATCAGCAACAAATACAAACCATGCATTAGAAGTCAAATATGGATCATCAACAGATGACATCAAATTAAATCCAACTAAATTTAAATATTCCTATGATATACATTCATAATCAAAACGTTTCTTTCAGAGATCATTGTAATCGGTTTCAAACCTAAACTTTTATTTTGGACATCATTGTAATCGGTTTCAAACCAAAGGAACTCATTTGGTATAAAAATTAGGAGTTCTGAATGTATCAGGAGGAGGCTTGAAGCCCAACATGGGATGATTTTTGTTTGGATATAATAGAGAAAACTCTCCTTTTTGAGTATTCATACAAGTAAAGATAGGGATGCCAAATTCTGTTTAGTTTGAGTTATGTGTTTCTCATGTATTTCTATATCTTTGAATTTCCTTATGTAATTCATTGATAAGTGATTGATTGCAATTTAGTATCACAACAACTGTAATCATATTATCTCGGTAATTCGTTAAGTAAGTAATTTTTCCTCTGTAATTGTTGTAAGTAATACAAGACCTGCAAGTTATTTGAATTACTGAATCTCGTATCATGTTCAAGGGTGCACTCTTTTCTTTCTTCCACTGCAAACAAGGTGAGATTCATCTGCCATTGATGCCTAGCTTTGTTTAACAGTTTTGTAAGTTTCTCCCACACTGTTTGATATCATAATTGTGACTCAGACAATGAAATATGACCTTTGTACTGTCCTATTATTAATTACATTTAAGGATTTTTATTATATAAATAAAGGTCGAAAAAGCACTCTTTTAAAACACCCTTTTAAACAATCTTGATGCCTGACATTACTCTTTGAGCCTTAAGTTTAATCTGAGGAACAACAGGCACAATGTGTGGCATATTTTAAGAAAAAAGAAAAGATTCCTATTGTTGTTGTATATCGCCATCCACATCATATCGAGAAAAAATAGTCATCGAGGAAAGGGCGTGAGCATCAACACACTTATGCACTAGCAGGGAACTAGAAAGGAAATAAATGTAGAGGTGCATGGAGGCATACCAACACTATAGGAAGACATTAGGCTATAGAACCACTCCCATGGAAACACCGACAGGATGTTGATCCATATCAGGGTGGCAAGGCAGCAATGGGACATCATGTTCTTCTTCCATTAGAATGGATGGATGGTTGTACTTGGTACCAGTTGGATACATTGCTTAGTTGATCATATTGTATGGTTTATTCCTGTGTTTCAAGGACAAAACATGTGAAGGGGGATGGAATGTAGTATACCAAGGGAGGTAATATGGGGTACCTAGGGAGGTACCCAATAGGAATGTGGCTATGTATTATTAATGGAGGCCATTCAATGTAAGTTGGACTAGGTCCACTATATTGTTAAATAAAGCCCATTATCATAGTTAGATATAATAAATAGGCTTTCTAGAAGATTCCTTCTATAGAATGTTCCTAGGAGATAGAGAGAGCTATATAAAGAAGTGTAAGCAATGTAATGAAACATGGTGAAGAATATTGTTATTGTACAATCAATGATTTCTTGAGGAGTTTTATCTTTCCATAAGGATTATTATATGGTGTTACCCTACCTCAAGGGTTTTGTCTACTTTCTTATGTTTGATATTTGTTGAATGGTTTGGTTTATTCTTGTTGATATTATGGGTTTATTTTGAGATTTATCTTCAGATCTATTCAGGTACTGGACATCTCTACCCTGAAAAGAAAAATTTCCCACAAATTCTGTAACGGAAGGTGTTTTAATACCACTTGTTAGATACCAGATGTATTATAATAAGAGAAAACATAAATATTTCCACAAATACCAGCAAAACAACAAAAGATAGAGGACCACAACACCAAAAATGATATCTTTATTGATATAAAGACAAGTTCACTTGCCTCTTCAAGGGGGAAATCTCGAGCAGATCAGAGATCTATTACAATAATTCTTGAGACAAGACTTTCTCATGCCTTCTACCTCTATTTATACTAATTATGTCTTCTAAAGAACATTGTAGAGGAATATCTTTCAAGAAGCGAAAGTTTATATTACATCTTCTTACATTTGACTTGTTCACATTATTATATAGGCCTTATTTACTAATTTCAACATTTATTACATAAAAATACATTATTATACCTACTTGAGGGGATAGGGAGGTTAGGTCCCTAACACTGTCGTTCCAAAAAAAACATCGTTTAAGACCTCAAAAATGGCCCTAGAAGTTTGGGAACCAAAAAACCATAGAAAAAATACCAATATGTGGAACCATTCTAAAATAGTGGAACAGGTGGGTGGACACTAGCATCCACCTGGATAAGTCCTCCTCCATTAGGAATAAATGGTCCCCATTTCATCAAGTTCCTGCATCAAATGGGAAAAATTATACTAAATCTAACTCCTAGTGAGCCACTTTCCATGGTGAAGAAGCTTCCCCGGTATGACAACCCAATAGGATTGGATGTTCTATCAGTCAGTTCCCTTCATCTTGGTGTCCATGATTTGATTAATTGTCGATTTTTCAATGTAGTCAAGATTCATTTCTATAGGTTCCATGTACTCGATCGCTTTTGAAGTGTCCAAGAGATGTGGAAAATATGGTCGAAGCAGTTCCACATTAAACATCAGGTGCAAGCCAAGGAAAGGGGGAATACTTAATTCAAAATAATTCTCACCCATAACCTTGGTTATGGTGTAAGTCCTATATCAGAGTGGGTGTAGCTTACGATAGGGTCCTATGAGGCATTATTTCTATGAATGCAACCATACCTTATCTCCCACCTAAAACTTGTGTGGTACTCGATGTTGATCATGGTGTTGCTTGTACTTGGTGTTGGATTTCTAGAAAATATCATGAACTTGTTGTTGTATGTGATGGATTTTCTCAACTAATTTGGATACTCGATTGGCCTTGTACTGAGCATGGGATGACTCTTCCTGTGCAGCTATAATGGATAGAGCTACATCAATGAGCATCAATGGATGGAACCACAAGCGCACCTGAAAATGGATGTGGAGGGCCTTGTTGTAGCTATGTTGAACATAAGGAAGGATACCATCCCATCTACATGGATGTTTGGACTTATACATCCTCACGATATGGAAAATCATCATGTTGACCACCTTTGTTTGTCCATCAGTCTGTGGGTGGAAGGTAGTCGATTTGGTCATCTTGTTGTCCATCATCGACCATAGGTTGGACCAAAAATTACTCAGGAACCTACTATATTGATCTGAAATAATGGTCAGTAGGAGCCTAAAGTGAACCTAAATGCATTCAAAGAAGTGCTTAGCAGTGGCCTCAGTTGTGATTCTCTTCTTGTAGGGTGAAAAAACTTCCATCTTAGAGAATCAGTGAATGACCATGAAGAAACAATCATTCCCATGCTTGGTTGAAGGTAGAACAAACATGTAATCCATGGATATGGACTCCTAAGACCTATATAGAGTCATAAGAGGGGTTTATAGACCTTATTTCTTGATGGTAGGTTTGGAAATAGCGTAGGTAGTGTAGGATATGATGTACTTGCAGAAATATTGTTGAAACTTTGGCTAGTAAAAATGATTTTGAAGCAATAAAATTGTTTTTACCACATCAAAGTGTCCTTCCACCTGACTATAATGAGCTTCCCAAATTAGCTTTGCACACTTGCTTGAAGGAACACCAATATGGATAAGATGGAATAACATTCCATATTTGATATTAAAATTTGGAACTGGTTTTCCGGCACTCAATGTCTGATAGGTAATGGAAAAGTTAGAGTCACTATTGTATAATTGCGGCCACCAAAACATCTCATGCCCATAAGAGTTAAGAACTGTGGTTACCACCAAAATCGAGGGTTGACTAAGGTCGTCTGCGACATGGTTGGTGATGTCCTTCTTGTACTTGATGTTCAAGTTGAATTTTTGCAGGTGCATGGACCACGCCTGATGGAATTCATTTTGTAACTTTCCTCATGTCTGCATGAATTGTAGAGGCTTGTGAATCTGTGATCATTGTGGATGATAGTTTCCTTCCCCAGAATGTAATTCTTCCATTGCCGACATTCTTGCACAATGGAGTACATGATCTCTTTTTCGTAGGTGGGGTATATATGAACAACATTAGATAGTGTTTCACTGTGATAGGCCACCTTATTCCCATGCTGAGTGAGGAATGCACCAATAGCATAATCTAAATAATCTGTCTCAATCTCAAATGTATGTTGCAAGTTTGATAGATTAAGGACTACTATTGAGAATAGGAATAATTTAAAATCCTCGAATTATTTATGTTGGGATTGTTATCCCCGATTTCATGGGATAACTAGGAGATCATGTCTCGAGGCCCACAGGTCCTAGACATGGAGTACTAAGAGCAGGATTGAGATGAGCATGGCCCTGGAGGGCCCATCATTCTTCTTATTCATCAGACCTATCCTGTCAGTAGTGGAAACATCCATCACCATCAGCTTGGACTTGCATCGGAGAAGACTCTTGCTCCATGAGGTAATTGGTCCAGGTATCATGGTATGTGTCATGTTTGATCATTATAACTTTCAGATGTATACATCAGGTTCCTTAAATTTCTAACAACTGCTTGGATATTTCACTAACCCACTTGACCATGGTTGAGGGGATTAATGGGGTTCCCTAGAAAGCTTGTATCCATAGGTTTTGGTTAGCCACCAGGGGGGATTTGAAGAGCCATCGTCCGCTCCCACCATATTATCATTTTACATCTTATCTCCCATTCATCTATCCCATTCCCCTAGTCCGGGCATTAGGATGACCTATTTGAGGGGTTACACTTTATTCTGTGGGAAGAAGGGGATAAAGGCCTAGGAGGTAAAAGAAGTTGGTAAAAGATAAAATCCATAGGAAATAAAACCTAGAGGTGCTTCGCCCAGGGATCCCCGAGAAGGCAATAAAAGGCCTCTCAATAAGAAACAAAAAGGGACCCGAAGAAAAATAATAAAACAAGACCTAGCCAAGAGGATGGGGGGTCTCATCATGAGCCAGCCCATTATGTTCATAGGTATCTAGCAGAATGACATTGCCATTATCTG
>JZKD02S2097623.1:36955-48666 GCA_000966675.3 Picea glauca
TGTCCCTCTTTAAGTCAATGATAGTATAATTTTCATATGCCGAGTCAATTCCTAATAAGGCAAGGTAGGGGTCTTTGTCTCCCATGATTTCAATAACTTTGAAATCAGTTGTTGTTTTAACTCCCGCAACATCTACCTCCACATTTTCTAGCCTCCCTACTGAGAAAATGCAATATTGGTTTGTCATTCTCAACTAGATGGGGGAATATAGTAACTGAGGTTTCCCTATATCCTCCCAAGTCTTTTTGGGTAAGATATTGGCATCTGATCCCAAGTCTAGCATAATGTCTTTGATCTCAAAGTCATCTAACTAGGCTTCCAACCTAAATTATTTTCTAGTTCGCACCTTCCTCCGTTGTATTATTTGTGTATTATTCTCGGGGAGGTTGGTGGTTATAATGGTTACTATAGCCCCCTCATCTCCCAATACTAGGTATAGGGTGTTCCACAACTTCTCAGTACGTTGGTCATCTCCAAGGAACTTAGAGAATAATTGAAACTAGAGGTTAATTACATTATGGGATTGCTCAGGGTGTCTTCTTGAGTTTACAGGATTCTTGGGTGTAGGTGGTGAGGCAGGGGCTTGAGAAATATTAGGTTGAAGGATGAATTTAGGAGGATTTTCCACTATTTATAGAGCAGATATATCTTTAAATATTTCTATTTCATCTTTGAAAAATAGTTTTTTTTTTCAAAGGGTCATACTTGTCATCCTTGGGGGTTGCTTTCTGAGTCTTTGGCTAATTGTCTATATCTACCCCAGGTTTTTCTCCTCTATGAGTGATGATGTTGATTTTGGCTATCTTTCCTTCTACTTCCCTCCTAAGTTATGATCCTATGAAGTTATCTCCCCTTTGACGAACCTTGTCCTCCCACTTGGTGATCAGGTCTGGGAAATCTTTGGTTGTGTGAACATTAGTTTTGTAGTGTGAAAACCATGGTCATCTTGGGTGAGGATAGTCTCTGACCATGTTTCCTTGTTCATCACAATTGCAAAATTGGCCTGGTCCTCTTCCTCCATTCCTTCCTCCTCTAAATCCACCTCCACCCCCACTCTCTTGGCCTCTTCCAGGTCCTTGGGGTGTTTTGTTTACCCTGAATGTATTCTAATCCATTATATTGGAAAGTGCATCTAATTCTCTACACTATCTTGTAGCATGCTTTGTAGACCCAAAAAATTCACAATGTATTGTATTAGGCACAGATGTGTACTTCTACAAGATGGGGCGGTGTCTTGGTGCATGCTCGTGATTCCGACATATTTCACAGTACTTAGTTGTCTAGGATGGTTGGGTGCTTTGAAAATATTGGTATTGCACCAGTGCAAGGAATGGTGGTGTTACAAATACTTTTGAACTCCTTCCATTGATCATGTAGGAGCGGGGGACATCGAGTTGTGTGGAGGTCCCATTCCCCTTCTCCACGGACACTCATTTTCCATATGCCCCTTTGTATAACATCATGTGCACCAAACTTAAGGTTGTCCTAGTCTGGGTAGAGTTAGTTCATGGATATTCTCCATGAGTGCCTATATTTTTCCCTGGAGTTGTGATATATTTGGGTATACCAGAGGTCTGGTTACCCTCGGACTACCTGGATATTTTTCCATGGCTTAAATATTCATTGATTGTTCCAAAGCATCTATTAAGGTAGCTATATTTTGTTGCATCAAAGGGATTCACGTCAAGGGTAGCATCCCTTGGATGTACCATTACCTCTGATGATATTCATGAATTGGATGCACTAATCTCCCAATAGCATCCTTAAACTTCTATTTGTACTCACATGCAGACTCACCCCCTCTCTACTAAATCTCCCGCAACTCAGAGAGAGATTTCTATTCTGAATGAGGTAGCTTGAATTTGATGATGTACTTTTGATGTACCTGGTCGAGGGTAAAGGCTTGTCCTTGCAAACCAGGCTCAATAGCCTTCACATACCAATTAAGGGTGTGACCCCTCAAAGTAGTTTGGAATTCCACTAACTTGTTCTCATCTAGAGTCCCTCTAGAGCTCCATATGGTGTCACATATAAATCGGTGTTGTTCTATGTCCTCATATCCTTTACCCCATAATTTTGGGTATCAGGCGATCAAGTCTCCCATGTGTCCAGCCATTTCAGGCTCTGGTTGTGATCTTATAGGAGACCCTAATATCCTCCCATTGTTCACATCTGATTATTTTGATGAATTGAACAAATTTGACAGAATATAAATAGCATGAGTATGTGGTACAAATCTTACCAAGGGTATAGAGGGCACCTAGCGGATGAGAAAATTGTGACTAGTTCAACTGAATTTTGAGAGGGTTTATTTGATCTGGGGGGTCTCATTTTCTTTCTCTAGAGTAACCTGCTCAACCTCATTCCCGACTCCTTTGAGATCAGGGTCGAATCTTCTCTATCCTTCGCAAGATCTAAACCTTCTTTGTCTTTCCTTGCTTCTACATACTCCTCTTCTCGTCCACCCACCTGGGGACTTCTTTCTCTCCATGCTTCTCTTTACTACAATCTTAAACTACCTAGTCTTTCTTGTCTTTGTAACTTCTGCAACTCTTCCATCTTTCTTTCATATGTTCCTTCTGGTATGATTTTTTTCCGCAACACATTGGACTTCTTCGCTGCTTTATTTACCTTTCCCCGCCACCATTTCTCAACTATGGCGTCTCTCCTTAGGGATTTCTCACTTCTCGCACTCTTCTCTTGTAAATCCCCCATTTTTCAAACAACTAGTTCCCTTTATTAGGTCATGAACCTTCCCCAAGATCGCCCCACCCTGAGCGTAGGTGTTTAGGATACCATCTCACTTGAGGGAACAATTAACATCCCCACTTCCACCGAGAAGACCTTGATCCACAGGGAAATTTCCCTCAGCATTCTTCCATGCACACCTTTATTGAATATCACTTTTTCTCGTGAAAAATATTGATGAATCTCCACTGCAAACTCAATGATATAACCCTCGAGAGTCGTGTCAACCCATAAATCCATTGCTCGGGTAATCTGGTGATCCATATGATCAAGATCTGCTAAATTCTCTTTATCCCAAGTACATATTTTCTTGACACATTCTTTGAACTCTAGTGCTTCCTATAGCCGATCTACCCAATGGAACAACTCTTCCTGGAGTTTTACCTTGAAGATCACATAATAGGCACTCGATATTTCAAAGTATAAGACAAAATGTTTTGTGGTGTTCAAGGTCAAATTTCATAACATCATTTCCTTTCATATGAATTCATCGCACTTGCATTCCCACCACTACTAAACATCAAATATATGGATCCAAGGAAGCATCCTCCTTATAGGTTTCTTTTAAAACAAAGGTCCTGGAAACAAAACCATTTTGCTGGCACAAAATAGTCAGACTAGGGTCCTCTTCAGGTTACCAACAAAAGGGTACCGATGTAGTCTAGTGCATTGGTGTTTTCATCTTCCTGAAAAGGAAGAAGTCTCACTTGAAGCGTGACCGAGACATGAGAATTAGGGAAGGGTAAGAATAATTCTTATTCATGTATACAATTTATCAATATTAATACCATTCTTGCGCAAGATATATTAACCAAATTACATTCTTTATCACCTCATACCTAGGACAAAAGAACGGAGTTGTGCAGAACATCAAAAAGAAATGCATAATAGACAACATAATATCATTACATGGAAATACAAATCATCATATACAGAGTCTTCTTTCAAATTTTATCCCCATTAGTATTCTATTGCATCAAGGTCCTTACTCAAAATACATGTGCATATTATCTCATAGATATAAAAATTCATGCCAGAGAGAATCAACAAGTACATCACAAGATAGTACAAGACCAAATCATATTCTTTCTAGTCTCTTTCCCTTACTACCTCTATTGTAATACAAAACTAGTTTCCCTTACATTTCTAATATGGCGCAAAGCCAATTCTCAATACTCAACAGTTATCACTACACAACATCATCTCGATTAAAGTCCTCCCATTTAATTATATATTAAAATCCTTTATTTCTAATTCAGAACCCATGAGCTCTCTCCTCTTCTTGATTATGTTTCAACTGCTCCTCCCAAAATTGATTGTGTGTTGGCCTCTAACTGTATTATGTTCCAGCGCCTTTCTGTTGTGTTCTCTTTCACTCATCCTTCTTTTCCTTCCTTTGCTTGGTTTTTTGGCTCCATGGTAGCTTGAACAAATTCTAATTATCAAGAGGAAGGGACAAAAAAATATGAGTATATTAGTTTTAATATTGTTTGTATGGCATGGAATATGAAAGATCAATCAATCACATTGTTGTCTTTAACATCTAGATCTGTGTTGTGAGAAATTTCACCCTACGAACAGGTTGAACTACCCTTTGTACCAAGACCCTTTCTTTGGTTCAAAGATAAAAGCAAACAAATGGACACTAACATCCCTTTAAACCTATATTGACTAACATAAATGAGAAGGAAGATAATGTAGTGTACCTTTTTACGATGGTCATCCTCACTGCCCCAACCTCTAACCTTGATCTCCAAGCTCCTAGGTGCAAGGAAGGATCTATAATGGACAACAATACATATCCTTCTTCTACTCTATGTGGTTAGAAAAAATAGATCTATCTATGATGACTGAAATAATAATAGACAAACATATGTTTGAAGACAAGAACTTGAAGGGAATAGGCCAAGTTTATATTAATAGAAGGAAAATAAAGAAAACACTTAAAAATCACCTTTCACATTGCAACAACTTCTCCAAGCTCTCTAATTCAACCCTTGCATTAATGTATTAATATCAGAATGATGATGCTTCAATGGATTCCCTCCCCTTTTCACCATGGAAATTCCCTTAATATATAAGATTTGGCGGCTTAACCACCATGAGATATTTTGGGAAATGGTTGAGGATTTTACTCCATAAGTTGGGATATTGTTTCTTGAGGTTTCCTGGGATGGATACAAGTAGGGTGACTCGAATCCTTGACCCAAACAAACTTTAATTTACTAGGATATGTACCTTAGAAAAAGGTGGGATAGTTACATCCTCCTTTGACCACATCAACACTCCCTTCGAAATGAACATAGAGGGTTGGAAATTCTCCCTAATCATGGGAAGGGTAGTGTTGGTAAAGGTTACACACTCCCTATACATGGGAAATGGAGCGTTGACCTTCAAAACCCTTAAAAAATGGTCAAATTTCCAAGTAAAATGAATGTTTTTGGCTTTCAAATGATGGGTTTCTTCCTCCAAAATGACTTAGGGACTATGAAAAATGTTCTTTCATGGTGTCAAGGGGTTTTGAAACTTAGTAAAGTGCACGAGACACTTATTAAGGTGCATACATAACTTGACGAAGTGCATGCGACACTTAATAAGGTGCATACTACACTTTATGACACTTGTGACACTTAAGTGTAAATAGGTGTGACACTTAGGTGTAAATAGGTGCGACACTTAAGTGTGGCATTTTGGTGTGTAACAGATGACCCTTAAAGTGTGAGGTTAGAATATAAACTTATGGATGAAACACTTTACAAAAGTATCGATGCAAGGGTAATGGAGTATGAGAACCTAGAAGAAGTTACAAACAACCATCAAATAGTATAAGTATATATGTAGCATCCCCTAGGTAGGAATACCTATGATGGGAGTAAACTAACTCAAAGCATGGCCACCGACCAATACACTATGAATCCATGAAATCATGGACGAAGGACATGGCCACTAAACATACAATGTGGATCCATACCTCCATGACTCATTTAATTCACAGCCACAAAAAATACAAAGTGGAGCTACAATATGACAACAACATAGCCACAGACCAATACAAATTGGATCTAGGTGAGAATGTACATCAATAAAATTATTTTCCATTGAATCCTAGGCAAAGCGCATAATAGAGTGAGTTCCCAACCCAAGGTCTTAATCCCAATTCTAAAATAGTATGAATCTATCCATGTGAATAGATGACTTGATGTCGAACATGGTAGAAACCACTTGATTATCGCTCATTAATGTATACGGTTAAAAAGTGTGAGGGAAATCACCAATGATGACAATGACTCCTAAGGTACCCTAGTACATTCTAGTGAATGTGAATAAATGAGCTGAAGTCGAACATCCATGGAAACATTCGATCAGAGGCCAATGGTGTAAACCTACTATCAAAGGTGAGGAAACATGCCATTGAAGCATGCAATATCCAAGTTAATAACTGGTTTCTAAGTCTAATTATTGGATAAAGTGTTGAAGTCAAAAGGAATAGACTCATCAAAGGAGGGCCATGATGTATCCCCCATCATTGACATGAAACTGACACAGGAAATTGAAGTAACATATGATAGATCAAATGAGGATTGAATGACAAGGGTATGAAAACTCGTAATATTGCATAATGGTTGGTTCGATATAAAAATTCCCATGAACGTTATGAGGCACAACAAGTGACTTAGCAGCATTGAATCAATTGAGAGATAGACCAAAACATAGTGTGATGATCACTGAGGAACTGTTCGGGTGAGCTGAAGGAGTATGAGGACTCATGGGATTGGTATGTCTCAGAGACAAGAAGATTACCCAATTGTAAGTCGACATGAAAAAAGGTTCCATGTTCAACTGTGACAACAAACAACTGCCATGATGTTTTTCCAAAAACTTAACCCTCTTCCTTCAAATTTTTCCCCCACCATGATTGGCAGGTACCTCTTTTTTTTTTTAATGAGTTTGGGGAGGATAACAGATGCTCATTATAGATCATATTCAATGAGTCCCTCGTCATATGTTTAGCAAACCTGAATAAGGATGGGTTTGGCCCCATATGGGTCCTTCAATGCATGTTTTATGAGTCCAAATAAGGAAAACTCGACGGTGTTTTCATGTTTAGAGAGTCTAAAAATATCTTAAAGATGACTCCATGGGTGTTATTTTTCGTAAATTTAGTCCCCCAAGCACGAAAAAGTGTAAAACAATACAAGAACTATTCTAGTCATGATTGACTAGAGTATACATTTTTCGTAGCTAGTCTTACGAGGCTGAAAAAGGGGTAAACTACCACTCGAAAGATGACTCTTCATGGTTTAACAAGCTCAAAGGAAGATGAAGTGTGCTCGCAATCTGCTTCATTTTTTAACAAACTTGAAACAGATAATGAAACTCTTCTCGAATTCCTCTGTTTCATTTTTTAACGAGCTTGAGACAAAAATGGGAACTTTGCTCAAATTTGGTTTCATTTTTAACAATCTTGAAAACAAGAATAAACTATGCTCATTGTAATACCCATAAACGGGCCTCTTCCCATCATGATGTCCAGAGGTTGGTACATTAATCAATACCTATTAGTGGTTTTTTTCCCAACATAGTGTTCAAAGGTTCGTACTTTTTCCCCAACATTATCATAAGAAGTTGGTTGTTTAACTTCAGCATGATTTGTGAAGGTTGCATACATGCCCCCCAAGCTTCAGTTGATATACTGACTCTTCTTCTGCATAGACTCCTAGTTATTAATAGAGATGGGTTCACTAGAGAGGGAGAAAGAAAGAGGATCAGTTGAGACAGATGGAGGAAGGGAAGTTTTATATACCATATCATGTGGAAGACTAAGTGACATGATGTCATATGGTGTTGCAGTGGAATATGGGCTAGGTAATACCCTAAGATCAAATGATTCATAGAATCATCACACTGTATCTATAATCATATTTAATGTGGAAAACTCATGTGGGGGGTTAGGGGGAGGTAAGGGAAAAACTCCCATGAGTGATGAATCCTTGAGTATACCTACCCCCACACTACCATACTTAAGATAGGACTATCCCATTAAAGGGATATTATTTTCTAAAGAATTATGTAGATATGGAGTGCAATAATCAATTTGGTCAATAGTCACAATTTCCCCTTGATGGGGAAATTCTGAAATGTGGAAAATTGAAGAAGTAACAACAGTCATCGCATAGAACCAAAAACAACCAAGCAATAAATTATAATCCAAGGGCACGTCAACCACTTCAATGTCGACATAAATGAATTTTCCCTTTAGTTCCACAATGAAATATTTCAAGAGTCTGTAAGGTTGGAAACCACATCCATCAAACGCCTTAAGGGTGGTAGGAGACTAGTTAAGTTCAAGAGAACCAATGGATCTCTAGGAGGACAAAGACATGACACATGTAGAATCTCCTTCATCCAAAATAATGTGATGGATGTTCTTCCCACCAACCATAGCTTGAATTTGGAACTCCATGTGGTGGGAGAGCCTCGATTTAAAATAGTCTAGATTAAACATAATCATATTTGATGCCTATGAATCCACAACTCTAATGGATATAACAGGGTTCTACATTGACTTGGAAAGTTTTGTAGAACTTCTAGGGTCAACATAGCACAAGCTTATTGCGCCAAATCTTCAACAATGTTGTAGTGTTGACCAGTGTAGGAACTTGGATTGAAAATTGACTTTCAAATTGTTCCCTTGGGAGAGTGCAACACTGAATCAGTAACAGGGCTCTCGATATGAATAGAGGCAGAGGATGGAGGAGGAGTGGAAGTGGAGGGATTATCGATAGCACCTCCATTGTCATGATTATTTGGAGAAGTTCCATAAGTATTAAATTTGGTCATTAAAATAATTGTCCCATTACACATAAGGATGTGAACCCTTGAGGAATAATCCTCACGGTGAGTATGACCTCTGTTCCCCCTTACAGAGGGGTGGGATTGTGTGCAACCATTTGTTATTGTTGAATTAGAAAAGGTATAGTTAACGTTGTAGGTTGGGAGGTACCTTTCGTAAATTTAGTGAATTCCTCATGATGAGGGAAGTCTTTCCTATAGTGGTCCTCTACACAAATCATGTAGGGAAACTTAGCTTTCCTTTTCTGTTGGTTATCAATAGTTTTTGTAGTCTCTTGTTGGTTATAATAATTTTTGTATTCACCCTTGTTTTTCTTCTTACCTCTAGGTTGTTGAGATGAAGTGGACTGGACCACATTCACCTCGGAGGTTTGTGAAAGAGAGGGGGCAATTTTTGTAACGGAACCCACCACAACATTGTCATGGGCATCTGAAGCAATTTTCAATGGATCATTAAATGGTTGAGGAGCATGAGGGATCAGATCGTAAAGCATGCCTTATTGGGAATATACCAAGTCCAAATATTGATCATGACTAATCACTTGCTCCTTAGTGACAACACCTCCCATGGCGACATCTCTAGCGATGGGTGGAAAAAGTGACTTGGTAAACCAATCTACCAGGAGTTGATCCAGAATGGTATATTTAATTAACCATCATCACCTCCTCCATTCATGAATATGATAAAAAATGTGAGTGGAAGTGTATTTCCTAAGCAAATTCAAAACCTTGGTATTGGTTTCATATCGAATTGATAGCTGCAAATGTGTCAAAAAATACATAGCTAAAGTATTGAAGTCACCAAAGGAGTATCACAGCAGTTCAATATACTATTTGGTTTCCAAGCCTGTGAGGCTTCTCTAGAAAATTCTTAAACAAATGTAATCATCCATCAAGGAGTTTGAAGAACACTAGAGATGGAAGGTCATTACGTGGTTATTAGGGTCTTCTCTAGGTGTCACGTCGAATTTTGGGATATCGGATAGTAGTTTGAAAAGGATTGGATGCCAAAAAGGGCATGCAATATGGGATAATTGGTCAAATGTGATAGATCTGGAAGATCTAATGTAGCCAAGAATGGAATATTTTAGTTATCCTCTGGATACTAGTAGTAACCATATGATATAGGAACACTAGTAAGACCATATGTAGGTTGCAACGAGATGGAAAAACTATATGGTCCTTGTATGTACTATGGTTGATCCCCCATGTATTTTAGTTGACCTAAGGGTCCCCCATGTACTGCACTTGACCTGACAGTCCCCCCATGTATGATAGTTGGCCCAATGGACCTCCCATATATTGTGTTTGAGGGGGGCATTGTGTTGTAATTATGGGGTTCACAGATTGATTGGGAAAAGTTCCTTGATGAGGAATGCCCGTTGGATTAGGTTGACCCCTTAAAGGATTTGCAACTCCTAGATATGGTTTTG
The DNA here is from genome assembly GCA_000966675.3 of Picea glauca. Classification (NCBI taxonomy): domain Eukaryota; kingdom Viridiplantae; phylum Streptophyta; class Pinopsida; order Pinales; family Pinaceae; genus Picea; species Picea glauca. Next base: position 46,990 of record JZKD02S2097623.1, read on the forward strand.
TAGGATACATTCCAATGGTAATAGGGAATTAATAACTTTCATGAGAAACATTCCCCTAGGTTTAATTTTGTGGCCCCAACATAGGATTTTTCCTCATAGTTGAGGGTTTCCCCCCAACTAAAGATTGACCTCCAATGACGGGTATAGGAGAAATCCCCATTTGTAAAGTTGGAGATATGGGTTGAGTATATTGTGTAAATGTGGTTGTTTGAATGACTTTACTTCTAGCCATATGACCAATGGGATTACCAAGTAAAGCACTTGGCGTGTGCAAATGTGGAATTAGTGAAGTAGGAAAATTACCCGACGCATGTGCGGAGAGAGATGTACTCGCAAGTGGTTGTATCGAAGTAACCTGGGTCTTGGATGTTCCCAGTAAATAAGAAGCACAAACATTAGTGATATGTGCTCTTGCAGGGTAAACTACAGGAGTTGTGGATAGAGGAGGTGAAACTCCCAATCCCTCTGGAAAACCAAATGTCAATGGGTTCATGCCAAAAGATTAGCTAGTGGTTGAATTGTCTAGTAAATAGTAAGAAGAATAAGCATCAAGAAACCTTGTGGACAGTTTTTCAATGAGTAATGGACCAAGTGGATCAATTAAAGGGGGATTCACATAAGATACAAGGCCTTCTACAAAGTTCATGATTGGTTCTTCTACATGTTGGACACTTCCAGGAGCTACACTCCTGATTTTATAATTTTTTTCTTCGACCATTTATTTGTAAGAAAGGTCATGTAGAGGTTCCTAAACTTCAATATCAAAATCTTTCATTCTGCGAGATCTTTGAATCCCTTGATCAGCCATGGTGAAAGTAAAACGACAATCCTTAAGAACAACTAAGAACTCTGAAAACACACACTCCTAAAAATTATCTATAGGTAATCAACCAAGCAATAATAGAAGGATATTTTGAACATGGGATATCAAGCCATCAATGAATATATCAGAACAAATTACCCCAAATTCCACATAACAACCCTTCTTGGTGCAAGCTACCCTCACTTCATGGGGTTACCCTCCAAGGGTATTGAAAGTGTGATGCGACAACTTCCCTAGGTACTGTGGGAATCCCCCCATAATCACCTCTGTAGATACCTAGGAAAGGCTACTAAGTTTACCAACTCCTAGTAGGCTTCTGGGGAAGTACAAATGATAGTTGGGACCGAAGGCATGGGAAGGATAACAAATTCAATAAATATTCAAGATAACTAAAGACAAGTGGACTAGTAAGACTCATGAAGACCCCAAACAAATTCAAAATTCACGAACCATCGAGACCAAATGAAATTAGTGGTTTCTCAAGAAAAACTCCCAATATACACTCTTTCCACTACAATTGGTCAAGATTTGTAGGGTTAATCTCTACTTCTCTTCCACACGTGATCTCATTTTTATCCCATGTGTTAGAGTGGGTTCTTGGCTATGCCTATACGACCATTGGATTTGATCACTCTTTAGTGTTCTACAAACTTGTTTAGTAATATTGGACAATTTACTTACTTTTCCTAGTCCAAAGATTCAAATACTATGATATTGTTGGTCTACTATGAACCAAAAAATGTTGAGTTGATTTTATTAGCATGCTGGTTGGTTTTAATGGATTTGTTACTTAGAAAGGTCCATGGATATGAAACTAATTATGTGTGAGACATGACTCCAATAGAATGAAAAAA
>JZKD02S2097634.1:11054-28951 GCA_000966675.3 Picea glauca
AAGATTGGTAGATTTCTTTTTGAAATAAGTTCTTATGTGTGTATTTACTTGCAGGTATGGAGATAGAGACATGCTATTTTGCTATATTCGTGAATATTGGTCGTTCTCCATCTTTGTTCGATAGATTTTCCTCATTTTCCTTGGTTTTCGCAATTATTCTCTATTTTACCCTAACATTGACAATGCTCTATTCATTTTTTTCAAATATTCTTCTCTCCTTTTTTTTATTTTAATAAATTAGTTAGTTTTGCTATAGTTACTGGTTTCTTCTCTTGCATAATTTTTGTTAGAATTGTGGATGGGTGGGTCTGGTTGATAATGCTCTCTGGATTTTTATGTGTTTGGATACCCTAGGGGTCAAGACTGAGATTTTTGATCAGCTTTTGTGTATCTAGTTGTTCTGAAATGGCTTTCTTGAAGATCTATTTGCAAATTAAAACAAATAAATTCCCATATATTCCAAGTAATTTAAGAGTAATCCCTCTTTCGGTTTTGCAGAGTAAATATGTAACTTTGGTAACAAACTGTAAATTGTTTGTAAATTTTTATTTTTTTTTAACTCTGGAAATAAACTGTCTGTATAAATTACTTCGGTGAATTTTGCATTTACATTTTCCATTCTTGTTGCATTTATATATACATATCTTATATTATCATTTAACAATGCGTTTGGTTTGGTTTGCAGGTTAGCCGGGAGGGACCTTGGCCCTCAAGGCTCCAGTATTTCAACTAGGCTCTGATACCAGATGTAATAACCTGATTTTTTGAATTAACGTTTAAATTTCTACCAATTTACTTAATCTCTGTAATTTCTATGAGCTTTACAAAGAAGTAAACTTTTCATAATTTTCAAAACTATCTCCACACTTACGCTAACACTTACGCAAGTAGTATTCGACAGTAAGTAATAAATCTAGGTAAACAATCCATGAATTTGAATTTACATACCTCACTCTGATGCTATCCGCAGCAGCTTGCTCCCTTTGCTTGAACCTGCTCCTTAGGACACCCAAAAACCAGCCACCCTACCGACTAGTACGCCTAGCCCTAGGACATCAATGGATGTCCTAGCCCTCCGAGCCCAAAACCTCTTCAGCCCCCCCCGGTGCACTGTAAATCCCACTGTAAACCAACTCTCCCCAAAAATCCCAGTTCTCCCCTCTCGTCCAATGCATGAATCCCCCCCTTCCATCCTCCTTCTCCACTTCCCTTATTCCTCCTTCACCGCCCTCGCACATTCACTTCCCCCACCAAATACCTTATCCCTTTATTAATGCCTTATCCATTCATTTATTACTTATTAATTGTCTTATCCTTTATTTAAATGTTTCCCTTTTACGTATTGGTTACGTTATCCCCCTATGGGATACATAACCCCATTTAACATTATACTTTATTTTGTCCCCCTTTGTTTAATACTTAATTAATCAATTAATTAATTAATAATCAAATTAATCATTAACCTTTAATTAAAGAGTTAATCATACTTAAGCTAATCATAGTAAAAAATAATTAATTAATAACATATAATTAATTAAGGTTATATAATAATTAATTATAGTTTAGCTAATTTTTAGGATTATTTATGAAATTATTCATATTAATAATTAAAGGGTCATTACAGCACCCTCCAAGATGCATGAGAGAATAAACAATATAATAATCCTCCAAGGACAATGCTCCCTAACAACCTCCTCTAAAAATTGAAAGAGGTCCATAAGATGCATACAGTCAATCCACATGTGTGAATCTCAAGGAAACCAACTCCATGGATGAATCTGCAAGATGCCAAGTAAATGAAATAGAAAGAAGTGTCTCAACAAGTGTGCCCTCCAAAGTTATGTTAAAACATAGTAATAGGACCAAGTAAATGCATGTAAAATCCACACATGTGGCCCTCCAAGTCTACCACATGCCCCTCCATAAAAATCCTCCATAATCACCTTCAATAAAATAATATATAATGCCAAGTAAAAAAGATGAGTGTGTTCTCTAATGAAAGTCAGATGATGATAAGTGTAGCTAAAACATCCATTCAATAAAGATGAGTGAGCACCTAGGATAGGTGTGCCCTCGAAAAGTGTTCCATCTAACTTCCTCAACCACTCACGAATAATAAAATACTCTCCAATAAAGTATGCCCTAGGAGAATGTGCCATGAGTGGTTATACCTCAATAATAAAATATTACTCGATATTCCATGTCATAAAGATGTATAACCAACCCAAGAGAGTGTGCCCTAGATAAGTGTGCCAACCAAGCTCTAAGAAATAATAAAATAATGCATGCCTTGGTAACTATACCCAAAAGGTGGGGGTGCACCACTACACAACCTCAACCAACTCCAAATGACCGCCTCAAATGTGAAAATGAGGCTAATGAGGTAGGGCACCCAAGTTGTTAACCTTAATCTGGATAAATTAGATGAATTTAACCATTGAACAATGAAATCAACCTCAACATGTGTGCGCAAAGGTTAATACTCAAATATAACCATATTCCTCCTCCCAATTAGTCACCAATAGAGTAAATCACCATGAACATGTGTGCTAATGAGGGGTGCACTCTAAGAAAGTGTCGTACATGTAAATAAAAGATGTTCTCCCTAGCAAAACTCCACCATGATAACAACACAACATAAAGTCCAACCTAATGTGCACCACCACCAAGGGTTTATTACATAAAAAATCATCATCTAACCTTGGGAAAAGGTTATATCACAATCAAATCATATGTAGAACCCCCGTGCTAACTCAAAATTAAGAAATAACACATCAATGAGGGTACTAAAATCATGAAACATGTTCCATGAATCATGAATCATGAGGGGTGCACTCTAATAAAATGGTGTACCATGTAAATAAAATATGTTCTCCCTAGAAAAACTCCACCATGATAACAAAAAAACATAAAGTCCAACCTAATGTGCACCGCCACCAAGGGATTATTACATAAAAAATCACCATCTAACCTTAGGAAAATGTTAGATCACCATAAAATCATATGTAGTATCCCCTCGTTAACTCAAACTTAAGAAATAACACATCAATTAGGGTACTAAAATCATGAAATATGTTCCCCCATAGGTGATGTCTAGCAAATGTTATGTCATAAAGTTAAATCACCTAGGAAAATCCCATAAATACAACATGAATCATCCCACCATAGAAACATCATAAGAGAAGGGGAAGCAAATAAATGCTAACCCCATCCAATCATCAAGTGTGTCCCCCATCACACATCGAACACGTGAGGACCATGTAGAAAAACCCATCATAGTGACACCAACATCATACATCAACACACTAGAAGCATCAACAACATCATGAAACATCTACCTCCTAACATTATTATCCAACCCCTTAGTGGTTAGAACCATCGTCCATATCCAAGATACACATTATAGTAAACCACCATAATGAGATAATGTGTTCCACATCCATCAAAGGTGCAACCAAAGGGTTACCAACAAGGTAAACACATGTGAGAATACCGCCAAGCAACAAGCACAATCATCCAATCAAGGAGAACCGAGACTCTCTCAAACCAAATATCTCCATCAAATGATCTAAGACCATGAAGAAAAGTGGCTCCATAAAGATGAATCCCTCCTAATAGGTGCAAATTATCCAAGGAACCAACAAGAAATATCCATCAATGTGATGAAAACCACAATGTGTAACCTCATACAACATGAAGTGTAACAAGGGAAATGGGGAATGAGGAAAAGTGACAATAGCCTTGAATCATGTTGGTTCTCATTTGGCCGCGGATTACTAAATGTTGTAACCTAGACTTGAGGAGAAGAATGGAAAAAGGAAAATACTATTTTCACAGTGCCAAAGCCCATATATGCTTTCCAACTATTTGATGAAATTCCTGAAACAACCGCTCTGACAAGGATTGCATAGGTAAGAAAAAGTTAGACCTTCAATCCATGCTTGAGAGGGGTAGGCATATCTTTGTAAAAGGTCTTTTCTGGAAAATTACCACAATAGAGCCGTCAAACTTGGACGCCATTGGTGATGGGAAGGAGAAAATTTCCTCCCTATTGTATCATAAGCTTTGGAAATATGTCCTCCCTATTTCAAAAATATATGTAAATATATTACAAATTAATGAACTAAATCTCATCTTTTTTTGTTTCTCTTTGGTTCAACCTTTTACCACACCCTTGAAAAAAGTTTCATATTGAGTAAAGTTAAATTATAAATTGGAAGGTTCAAATTTGAAGAAGAAACCAAATGTTCAATATATAAAGTAGAAATGAAATATCAAATATTCGAAAATTGTGTCAAATCCTTATATTAAATTATAATTTTCAAATTCATATATTCTCTTCATTCCATCTAATGAGATTAATGTCTTCTTTGTCTTCATTCTTCACTTCTCGGTGAATAATAGCATTTATCTTTAATGTAATCCAATAAATATTATAATTTTAATTGTTTACAACCATAAAATTTTATATTAATAATAATATCATATTCATATATATATTATATGAATTAAAGATAGTGTCCCTTTTTTTTTTTTTGTTAATTTGTGCAGGACCTGCGATTAACCTGTGGCTTGAGAAACCGCGACTCAGGGGCATCTAAGCCGTCAAAATCACCCGGAGATCGCACCCGGCCTGAGCCACACCAACCCTTAACATGGTTGGATTTTTTGTCCCCGCAGGTTTCGAACCGGTGACTTTAACATCACAGAGTGGCTTAACAACACACTCCGTCACCGACTGTCCTACACCTCGGGGACAAGATAGTGTCCCTTTTATTATTGTAACTTTACCAAATTGGAATAAAAATAATAACTATTACCATATTGGAATATAATATTTAGCAAACTTTGTTTCAACAAATATCTATGGATTTATATATATATGTTGTATTTTTAAACACTAAACACAATGAACACAATCGAGCTTTTGTTGATACAATCTCAAGACCATAATGTGTAACTATGCATTGCATGTAAACAAAATATAGTTATATGAAATAACCTATTGATGGTCCATTAAGGGGGCAAATTTCCATACTTGCCACATGCTTATGGGTATTGCCCATTAACCTATTTTCTTATGTCCAAAAAATATAATCTTTTAGTAAATAAAAAATAGTCTTATGTTATACTCCAAAACTAAAAAATAGTTTCAATGTCTAACCAATACCACTAAAAACCCAATATCCTTACTATCATCCATTAAAACTACCAAAAAATAATCATATAATTTCCATAACACCTAAACATCAATGACATACATGACATACAATGTGAAGCCTAAAATACCAAAACCCATTTACAATTTGACCTCATAATAACACTTATATTTTTATAACGATTGCAACATCTAGTGGAGGGTTTATAGCTCGAGTGGTTGGGTAGAATGTTTATTCTCCTCCCCACCTGGATTCAATTCCCATAAGTGACATGTTGATCCCTTGTGATAAGGCTAGAAGGATAGGAACCCTCTCTTGAGTATGTCTTCGGATGTCTCAATCCTTGCTAAGTCATAAATTTCCTGCTAGACATTGAAGTAATGCCTAAATTACAACAACTCTAGAAATACTTTGAAAAGAACCTCACAAAACAACTTATAAAAACTAAGTAAAATGTATATTTCTCTGAAATAAAAAATAAAAAATAAATAAAAAAATAAAAAAATTCTAAAAATATATATTTATTGCAATATTTCCTTCCACAACAAAAATCTGTATATTTGTATTTTTTTTATAAGCCCTCCCGACTCCCATGTTGGAAATACATTTGTTTTGAGTATATCACGACAACAATCTATATATTTATATCTTTGTTATGGACCCTCCCGACTGCAATGATGGAAATACATTTGTTTTGAGTATATTTCGTGTGCTTCAGCGAAAGTAACTATTATTTCTCTTGATTGATATATGGATGTATAATGTAATTTTTTTAAATAATAATAAATATATTTGATTTGTGGAGGGTGATAAACACTAATTTTATATAGATATATATATATATATATATATATATATATATATATATATATATAGAATTTATTTTTAAATTAATAAATACAACTATATATATATTATATATGTGTTTGATTTATATAAATACTTTGATTATTTTATTAAATGACTTTTAAATATTAGTCTCTACCAAAACAAGATAGGGACTTTAGCAATGGATTCATCATTAACTTTATATTAGTTTGACTATTTGACTTTATATTTTTACGCAATCTCTAATGTTTTAGATACAAAACTCACAATTGCGTCTTCCGCCAGTGCGCCTAGTGTAATGTGCCGGTACTTCAAACGAAGGCATGCAAGTAACACTGCAATAAGTAACGAGAGAGCTTACAATCCTGCTCAAACTAGCCGCACTGGTAGAGATTATGTGAAATTGTTTAATTCTGTTGGTATATCTACTCCTGTGTGTACTGAAAATAGGGAACCATGGATTTTTTTTAATTCTGTTGGTATATCTGCTCATGTGTGTACACTAATGTTTTCTGAAAATAGGGAACCATGGATTTTATTTTTTTTGAAAATCAGGGAAAAATATATAAGGAGTCAAATCTACAAATTTCTTGAGAATTAAAAAATATTGTGTTAAAAAAACAAGTTTTAAAGAATTATGTAAATACTTCTGAAAAATAATGTGTAAAAGAACAAGTTCTTTAAGGAATCATGTAAATAGAATTTATATGAGAGGGCTTTTTTCACAAAACCCATGATTGGTATATGTCCCATGACAATGCATTTTTGTTTATATACAAAACCAATATTTTAAAAGTCTAAAAGTATTTTTACGAAAATATAATATAAATGTTAAGGCACGATTATATTTATATATAGAGACAATCTTATTATTAAAAGAAAATTCATGAAACTTAGTTAGGAAGAAAGAAATGGTTACACAAATAATATTGATAGGGCTGGATCAGTGGGTTCAAGAGACCTACTTTGGAGGATCGACATAACTAGGTTTCAAGTTTTTAAACATAATTGTCATGTAATTGGAAATTGTTTAATCAAACATGATTTTCACTCAATTTTAATTTTAAAATTTTACATAATTATAGGTTCTAGATATCTCACATCAAAATCAAATTTTTAACTAATTAAAGTTATTCAAAAATAATTTTAAATGAATGATTATATAATTTTTTTTTCCAAAAAATCATTATATTTAAAAAAATATGACTATAATTTAACTAGCATACCCTCGAAATGGGGGAAAGGAAATGCCGAAAAAAAACCCTGAGTAACATATGTTTTATAATCTTCATATTTATTGAGAGAATAAACAATGAAACAAATATAATATAGAGAAGTGAATAGTGTAATAAACTTTTCCATGTATATAGCAAAAAAAAAAGATGTTTCGTCCAAGAAAATGATCTTCTCGAGAAGCATCTTGAGTGACCCATGTAGACAAGGAATCAACATGCCAGTGCATGCTATTTTCTACAGAGGAACATATCTTAGAGTAGTACTTTTATGAATAAATCTAAAGCATTTTTCGATAAAATATATTTGAAAATCTAAATCATTTTTTAAATCTTTCTTGCCTAATAATCATTTAACAAACAATTGCCACCATGAAAATCACCATGATCTTAAACCTATGTTCACGGGGACTTGATGATCTATGTGACTAAGTAAGAGACAAGTCAATCAAAGTAGTTGTTAGAGATAAGATGTAATAAATAACCTCGATAGAGTGAGGAGAAGTGTCTAGAAGAGTTAATTTGAGCACTTGATCTATGCTCATGATCTACGGTCCAGCTTCATCTAAGTGTGTATAAATAAATGCTTTATCTAATGACAAAGATCGAGTTGTTTTTGCGTGTTCATCTCTATTTCTTTTGCATTGTGTCTTGTATGATATTTGTGTGTTCTTTGATTGCAAAACACCTTGAAAATTAAGAGGAGCAATGTGGACTTTTTCACCCTTTTACACATAGCCTTATTTTTGGGCGATCTTCATCCATCAACAGAACACATCTTAAGCACTTCCCAAGCCCCTATAGTAGTAGTAAGTTGAGGGAGAGATGTTTAGTGTCATTGTTATCCTATGAGGGAGAGTTTAAAAGCATCTCCATGACTATGTTAATATCCAAGAAAGCCATTCTCTAGGTTACATGCTTCTTTAAATAAAATCCATGCAATCATTAATAATTTTATTTCTCAATTCAAGTTCCATTTCATTTGATCTACGTGGTAAAGGTCTGGTAAAAGTCTGACAAAATTATGAACAAAATTATAATCTTGGGTACATAAAAAAATCTTTAAATCTTCAAAGAGTGCAAGTTTTAGCTTTCGACCTTTTGAAGTTCTCCATTTGGGTGTCAGCGGTTCCCATGGCTTCTATAAGCAGTTTCTTCATCTTATATCTAGTCATGGTGGTATTTTTTCTTCTGGTAAGAAGTCTTCTTCTGTAACTGTTGGGTTTCCATTTTAAGTGTACATGTCACCAATATAACTTTATGTTCTTTCATGGAATTAATATTCTGCGTGTTATTCAGAGCTCTGATTAATTGGTGAATTGTTGAAACAGATGTATGTAAAACCTGTTGAGATTGAAGCTTCATCAACAGTTGGGGTGAGTACATATGTATACCGCTATTTAAGTTTAAATTATTATACGGGCTTCGTATACCGAGTTATATTTCTGAATAAAATTAGGTGGCTCACTTTTACACATATTGAACTGATCAAATTGAGTTCCCCTTTCTTATGATTCCAGCTGCCAAGAAAGAAATACATCATCATCCATTTATAACGCTTGGATGCAATAGACAAGGGTTGGTCATTTCATAAGTATATATTAGATGTTTCTTCAAACCTAAAATTAATTTCACTACTTCTAGGAATGATTAAATCATCAACTTAAAGTGAAACTATTATCATTCACATGTAAAACATAAATATTGTTATCTGATTCACAACACTCGAAACCAATGTCTAGAAACAATATATTGATTTTCTCATACAATCCCCTGGAGGCTTCTGTGGGTGAAAGAGGATTGTCAGAGTGAGGTCAAAATTTCTGTACAGATCTCATACCGTATAGGTAATTGGAAGTGCATCAAGAAATCCATGGCAAGAGAATTAAAGTCAGAAAGGAGTTACGTGGCAGTTCAATATACCATTTCGTTGTTGAACTTGTAAGTGTTCTCTAAAAAAGTCTAAGACGGATGGAATTATCCATTAAAGAGTTAGAAGAACACCATAAATGGAAAGTTATAACATGATTTCTAGGATCTTCCCCAGGTTTTCCATTGAATTTCGGGATGTCGGATGGTAATTTGGTAGGGATGGCAGGCCAAAAAGGGGCATGAAGAATGGGATCATTTTTTAAATGTGACAGATCTGGAAAATATAACGTAGCCAAGAATGAAAGTTGTCGGTTAGGTTGTGGATACTTGTGATAAACATATTGTGTGGGAACACCAATAGGAGCATATCCGGGTTGTGGCGAGACGACAAAACTAGATGGTCCTCCCATATATGGCGACTACCCAGGTGTTCCACCCATGTAAGGTGGTTGTCCGGTTTGTCCACCCATGTATCATGACTGAAGAGACGGAACTCCTACATACTACGGTTGACCTGTTGGTCCCCCTATGTATGGTTGTGGAAGGAACTTTTGCATTGGAATCGTGGGGTCTACGGATTGATAGGGAAAAGTTCCTTGCAGAGGAATGCTTGTTGGATTGGGATGAGCCCACAAAGGAATTGAAACTCCGGGATATGTATGTCCATGATTGATCTGAATTTTAGGGGGTATATGGTCTAAATTCAAATGCAATTGTCATAAAGCTATAAAGCTAATAGATTTTCCATGTGGATCAAGGAGATGCCCACCTTCTCATTAATTAATTGGGCTAACAGGTTGTCCATATGGGTCAAAGAGAGTCCCACCTCTCCATTATTGTATTGGGTTTTATTTTTCACTACTTAGTTAGATAGGTAGTTAGATATATTATAAAGACTCATTTAATGAGCTCTTTCCATTATTGGATTGGGTTTTATTTTCCACTACTTAGTTAGTTGGGTAGTTAGATCTATTATACTAATAATAGAGACTCATTTAATGAGCTCTTTTTGACTTTGTCCAATGGACCATTTTGTAATGCTATATAAAGGTCTAGCAAGCCTTCTCATAATATCAAGTTACTCATTTTGGTTTCTCTCGTATTTTATATTGTTGATTGTGAGATTCATTAGCTCTGAGTGATTTACTAGTAGTTAGTTTTAGAGGTGAGGCTCTTCTTTGAGCCTCACCTCCCAAGTACTTCATTTACATGTTGTTTTTGTCCATGATTCTTTTTATGCAAGATTGTAATTTCTAAGATCACCCTCTCTCAGAATTCAATCCATCCAGATCTCAGCCCCCGCGATCCAGATCAGTGGTATGAGAGGAGGTTTGTTGTCCATTGGGACAAGGGTTTGAAGCATGTTGTGGGTTCAAACATTTGCAACAATCACCAACCTCCTTTTGGTACTATCGGAATCCATTTGTCGGGCCATACAATGTAAGCATCGTAGTTGGTCCACATGCACTACAGGGTTTTTTTTTACCCTCAGATCTTCGTTCACTATTACAAGGAGAACCATACATGGATTCACTACATCAATACATGGATCCACTACATCTATTGGTATGCATCATTTTGAACAGATTTTCAAGGTGTACATGCTACCCATGAAGGTTCCACAACCTCTACAACAACCCATGCTACTCTACAAACCCTTGGCATCCTTTGTGGCTCTCTACACTCAGAAAAATTCAAGGAGGTGTTGTGACCTCTACATAGCTTTTGAAAGGCTCTTCCATATCTCATTGGAAATATCTCTTCAAGATATCAAATGGGTATTTCACGGAATATCATTTCGCTTCCTGGTTTGAGAGATACCATCGATTGAATTTCAGCATGTAATTGACCCAAGGAGGCCACGTGTACCACCATATTCAACGGTACTTTTATCCCTGATCATGAAACTACAATAGGATTTATACATATGGCTGGAAATATCTCTTCCGTATATCAAATGGGTATTTCTTGGAATCTCATTTGTCTTCATGATTTGCGAGATATCATCGATTGAATCTGAGCATGTATTTGACCCAAAGAGGCCGCGCGTACCACCATATTCAACCGTATTTTTCTCCCTTCTCAGGAAACTACAGAAGGATTCCCACATATGGATAAAAATATATCTTCAAGATCTCAAATGGGTATTTCACGAAATTTCATTTCGTTGTCTGATTTATGAGATATCTTTGTTTGAAGCAACACATGTTTGTAACCAGCGTGACCGCACACCCTTCAAATTCGGCCTGGTTTTTCTCACTCCACGGGCCACCTCAGAAAAAGTTCCATATACCAATGGAAATATCTCTTCAGTAGCTCAAATGGGTCTTCGATGGAATTTGATTTCATCACATGTAGCATAAGTTATGAATATATTTGCAGAAGAATGTTCACAGCTCCCAAAGTCATCATTTTTCAATATTATTTTGGAATTTTATAAAAAATTATTTATTTTTCTACCCATGTACAATGTCATTATCAACTAGGTTATGGGTCAACCACAAACCCACGGTTATGGGTCAACCACAAAAAACCCTTCTGTTCATTGGATATTTTCACATTGTAATCATAATGGTACAATAATGGGGTTTCTATTTTTAGCATGGGTGAAATGATGGGGACCATCATTTTCTAAGGGGGGAGGAATGATCTGAATTTTAGGGGGTATATGGTCTAAATTCAGATGCAAATGTCATAAAGCTATAAATCTAATAGATTTTCCATGTGGATCAAGGAGATGCCCACCTCCTCATTAATTAATTGGGATAACAGGTTGTCCATATGGGTCAAAGAGAGTCCCACCTCTCCATTATTGTATTGGGTTTTATTTTCCACTAATTATTTAGTTAGGTAGTTAGATCTATTATACTAATAATAGAGACTCATTTAATGAGCTATTTTTTACTTTCTCCAATGGACCATTTTGTAATGCTATATAAAGGTCTAGCAAGCCTTCTCATAATATCAAGTTACTCATTTTGGTTTCTCTCATATTTTTGTTGTTCATTGTGAGATTCATTAGCTCTGAGTGATTTACTAGTAGTTAGTTTTAGAGGTGAGGCTCTTCTTTGAGCCTCACCTCCCAAGTACTTCATTTACATGTTGTTTTTGTCCATGCTTCTTTTTATGCAAGATTGGCATTTCTAAGTTCATCCTCTCTCGGCATTCAAGCCATCCAGTCTCAGCCCCCGAGAATCAAGGATGCAGGCTAGTGGTAGTAGGGATGAAAGGACTTGCATGAGAGTCTTTCCCCCGGGATTTTTGATGTTGCAACCATGTAGGTTTTCCCTAGTAAAAAGTTTCCTTGCAACTGAATGTTTCCCCCTAGTTGAAGGTTGGCCTCCCATTGAAGATTGACCTCCAATGGATGGTGTAATAATCTACGATGTGTGAGATGGAGGTTGAGTATCTTGTGAAACTATGGTTGTGTGAATGACTTAACTTCTGGCCATTTGACTGATGTAATGACCAAGTAAGGCACTTGGTGTGTGCATGTGTAGAAATAGTGAAGCAGGAATATTACAAGACCCATGTGTGAAATGAGATGAATGTGCAAGTGGTTGAGTTGGGGTTACTCGGTTCAATGAGATTTTCGGTAAGGATGAAGCACCAACAATATTAACTACAGAAGTTGTGGAAAAAGATGAGTTCCCAAGTCCTTTAGGAAAACCAAAAGATGATGGGTTCACGCCAAAAGATTGTGTAGTGGTGAAACTAGACGGTAATCGATAAGAAGAATAAGAATCAACATATCTTTTGGATGGCAGATCAATGAGTGGTTTGCCAAATGGATCAGTAAACGAAGGATTCACGAAAGATGCAAATATTTCTATGAATGTTGGGACCAGTTCTTCAACGTGTTGGCCACTTCCAGGAGTGATGCTCCCAGTTTCAGAAGTGTGATATGTGATCATTGCTTTGTAATAAAGATTGTGTTGAGGCTCCTGAACGTCGGGTTCCATACCTTGTATACTGTGAAATATATGATCCTAAGGTCGAATACGAAAGTCAAAGAAACATACTCCTATGAAAACTAAAAGAAATCAACCAAACAACAATAGGCTCAAGGATCTTCCAAAGATGGGATATGAAGCCTCCAATGAAGAAGTGAGAAGCAGTTACCTTTCCCTCCATGTAACATCCCTTGTTGATGCAAGCAACCCTTTCTTTAGCGGGATCACCCTCCAAGGGTATTGAGAGTGTGATACGATGTTTGCCCCAATTACTGTGGGAATCCCTCCACAGTCACCTCTGTAGGTACCTAAGAAAGGCCACTAAGGTTACCAACTCGCAGTCAACCTCTAGGTGGGTACAATCCACAGTCGGGACCAAATGTATGGCCAGGATATCAAAGTCCACATCTCTTCAAGAGACTAAAGACAAGTGGACTCGTAAGACTCCAAAGGACCCTGAACGAATTCAAAGTTCACGAAGCACCAATACCAAATGAAACAATTGGTTTATTAAGAAAAACCCCCAATATACGCTCCATCCGCTACTTCTAGAACCCCTGTCCTAGAACTTCCAGACTTCAAAAAGACTCCGTATTGGAATGTGATGCTTCAGAGAAAGGAATTTGAGTCATCCTCATGCAAGATGGCAGGCCTTTGGCCTTCACTAGAAAACAACTTTCAGAGCGACATTTGGGCCAATCCATTTATGGAAAGAAAATGTTAGCTATTCTAAATGTTGTGGATATTTGGCATCCTTATTTATTGGGTCAACGATTCCAAATCAAAACTGATCATCAGAGTCTCAAGTATTTCCTCGAACAATGAATTTCATCCCCGATGCAACAAAAATGGGTGACAAGGCTATTTGTCGATGATTATGAGATCATTTACAAGAAGGGAAAGAAAAATGTAGTGGTCGATGCTCTTTCCCGAAAATATGAAGAAGACGGGTCCCTTTTCTCCCTCTCCTTCATTATACCAGATTGGATCCAAGATGTTAGTCATGAATGGCTGCAAGACCCCAAAATTTCTAGACTACTCCACCAATTGCAACACAATTCTTTAGTTTCTCCAGGGTACTCTTAGCACAATGAAGAGATTCAGTTCAAAGGTTGTTTGTATTTATGCAAACAATCACAACTTAAATCCACAATGCTTTCTGAACTTCATGCCTCACCCACATCCAGGCATTTAGGGTTTACRAAAAACTATGAACGGGTCAAACATTCTTTTTTTCTGAGATGGTATGAAACATGATGTCCACACCTTTGTGGATGAATGTGAGGTCTGTCCATGAAACAAAGAAGAAATTGTCAAAGCTTCGGGTACACTCCAACCGCTTCTGATTCCCCTTGCTATTTGGTGAGATATTTCTATGGATTTCATTGCAGGCTTACCTATATCAGGCAATAAGTTAGTCATCATGGTGGTCATAGATCGTCTCTCCAAATATGCTCATTTTTGTTCTCTTCAACACCCATTCATAGCTGCCACAGTGGCTCAAGTCTTCATGGATAATATCTTCAAGCTTCATGGCATGCCTAATTCTATTGTCTCTGACAGAGACCGCACTTTCACCAACAATTTTTGGTAAGAAATGTTCAAGCTACACGGCACCCAATTGCATCTCAACACTTCCTATCACCCCCAGATGGATGGCTAGACTGAATTTGTCAACAAGTGTTTGGAAACATATTTGAGGTGTTTTTCATATGAGAGGAAAAATCGGTGGGCTCAATGGTTACCCTAGTTGAATGGTGGTACAACACATCTTACCATAAAACTACTCGCATGACTACTTTCGAAGAAATCTATCGCCAAAATATCCCATCATTTCTCTCATATATGTCAAGGGTCTCGAAGGTTCAAGAAGTTGACAAAAATATTACAATCCAAGAGGCTATTCTTCGTTCCCTCAAAGACAATTTGGTCATGGATCAAAATCACATGAAGAAACAAGCAGATCAAGGTCATTTTGAACGACATTTTGTTGTAGGGGACCAAGCGTTTCTTCTACTACAACCTTATAAGCAAACTTCACTCAAAGTTGAACACTATTAGAAACTTGCTCCCAAATTGTATGGTCCTTATACAGTTCTCAAGTGTGTGGGATCAATGGCTTATCAGTTATCTCTACCCAGTCAGTTGAATCTCCATCCTGTTTTTCATGTTTCCTGCTTAAAGAAGGTGATTGGAACTAAGTTCCAAACTCAAACTAGTCTCCCTAAGCTGGATGAAGAAGGTTCAATATGGTTGCATCCACAAGTAGTCTTGGCCCAGTGAGAGCGTCGTCTCCGTCATCTCACTATCAAGGAAGATTCCACCTGGGAGTCGACCACCATTCTACAACAATTTACTCATCTCCAACCTTGAGGACAAGGTTGTTCTTCAAGGGGGAGGGCATGTTAGGGACCTAACCTCCCTAACCCCTCACATAGGTAGAATAATATAATTCCATGTAATAAAGGTCAATATTAATAAGGCCTAGTAGTAAGGAAGAATAAGTCAAATGTAAGGCGACATAATAGAAGCTTCTGCTTCTAGAAGGATATTCCTCTAGATTGTTCTTTTGGATAGATAGATTTAGTATACATAGGAGTAGATGGTATGAGAAATCTTGTCTTGGAGATTATTGTAATAGAGCTCTAATCTGCTGGAGGTTTCCCCATCAAAGAGGCAAGTGAACATTGCTATCATTAATCAAGGTGCTCTTTCTGGTGTTATTCTGGTAATATAATTGTTTCTCTACCATTTATATGCTAAAATATTTATGTTCTGCATACTATTTTGCATATGGAATACTATAGCACGAGACCTATGGGTGGTCACAATTCTACATCAGTGACTCTAAATTTTATGCTAATGATTATACTTTGAGTGCCAAGAAGAAATTTATGAACCTCCACCTCCAAGATGCACTCTTGTTCTATATTAACCATCTTTGTGTTCCTTCGAGTGAGCATGAAAAGCTAATATTTTTTGGCACATTGTAGTTGGGTGTAAGGGAAATTTGGGGTGGGGAAGATAGTAGAACTATTTCCGAATAATTTCTACTAGCCCAAGCTTCAACACGACATCGACTAGTACATGAAGTTGTGCACTACTTGTGCCATCGCTAAGCCCTCCATCTGGAAGTAGGGGATATACATCCCTCTCCCTACACCATATAAGTCATGGGATACTATCTCCATTGATTATATGTTAGGGTTTCCATCCAACAAACATGGTCACAATTGTAATTTTATGGTCATCGATCAGTTATCTAAGATCAATATCACATCCAAGGAGATTGGTAAACTGTTCTTTGCACATTTTTGAGTTCATTTTGGGCTACTATTGACCATCTTTTTAGATAGGGACAACATGTCCCTTAGCACCTTTTGGTCCATCCTATGGTATCTCATGGACACTAAGTTAACCAAATCAAGTTCCTTTCATCCCCAAATAGATGGAAAAATAGAGATGGTCAAGGGGATGATTATGCATATCCTACACATGTACAACTCCAAGAATCCACATACATGGGATGAGAGCCTCCCATATTTTCATCATTTCCATAAAAAAATCCCTCCATGGCTCTATTAGTCATAGACATTTTTCAGGTGTGCTTGGGGTTCCGACCATTGACCTCCATTGATGTAGCTCTGCCAATTCCAACTTTCCTAGTAGAGTCCTCCTAGGATATGAACAAAGCCAATAGAGAAACCAAATTCATTGAATAGATACAACACCTTCAACAATAGGTTCATAATATCTTGGAGAAGGTCAATGCCAAGTATAAGAACTGACACAACCAACATTAGTTTCCTCACAAGTTTCAAGTTGGTGAAAAAGTGTTCAAGTGAATTTGTAGAAAGAGAACCTCACAGGCTTCCACAAGAGTTTTATACCACTCTAATGTGGGCCTTACACCATCGCCAAGGTTGTGGGTGAAAATTCTTTCAAATTGATTATTCCTCCTTTCCTTGG
Organism: Picea glauca; assembly: GCA_000966675.3. Lineage (NCBI taxonomy): Eukaryota > Viridiplantae > Streptophyta > Pinopsida > Pinales > Pinaceae > Picea > Picea glauca. Next base: position 28,068 of record JZKD02S2097634.1, read on the forward strand.
CTTGCACCTATTATTTAATGTGGAGCCACCTCGACCATAGTTCCCACCTTTACTAGACACCTTTAAGGTGGATGATAAATTACCCCCCACAAAAATCAAGCTCAAATACATTGCATGGGCTCCAGTGGATCTCATCATGGAAATCATAATGAAGGGCACCCACTAGAAGAACATAAAAATGTAGGTTATTTTTTTGAGCATGAAGGGGGTTGAGTGTTGGAAAAAGAGCATAATGTTATGCTCTTTTTCCAACACTCAACCCCCTTCATGCTCCCAAAATCCAACATGAAAATTTGACCCAAAAAGGCACTTGAATTTCATTTTCTTCCTGTGTAAGCTTGACTCACATGTTTCCCAAAAAGTGGTTGGGCTTAGCCCATGCTGTCATAAATTGTGTAATTTGACCTTCCCACCTACCACTCTTACATTACTTTAATATTTCTTTGATACTTCAAAGGTGGATAAACATTAATATGAATTGGCTAAATGAATATAAATGGGTAACACCTTGGACCCCTCTTTAGCCCCCTTTCTTGTGGAATCATATCCCCCTAATCGTTGCAGTCCTGCTTGTACCACAACCAATGATTATTATTTATTAATTATTTTAATGTGAAAAATACATAATTTGGCCCTTGGCCATATTAATCAATATGGGCTATCTTGCTCAACCATATTGGCTCACCAACCTAATTAATATTTTCACAATTACATTATAATTGTGGGGATTAGAAACGGGGATATTACACCACTATCAAGATAAATTCTCATGACATACATAGTGACACTGGTCACTGGGCTAACCTAAAAATGTCTTGGGATGAGAAAATTTATAGAATTTGTGATATAGAAGAGGTTGAGGATGGACACCATTTCCTTTCAAC
>JZKD02S2097634.1:29435-44611 GCA_000966675.3 Picea glauca
GGCCTAAATCTTGATATTGATATTTCACCTTCAATCCATTTGTGTCCAATGTTATCAAACCTTGTTCTCCAAACCTTAATCGTGGTTCTACCCCTCTAAAATGTAGGGTTGTTAAGCTTAAAGATTCCAAGGTTCCATTGAGTCGACTTGTAAAGTTCTTGATGAATTTGTTTTATTACCCATGCCATATCTAACAAGGCTTGCTATATATATATATATATATATATATATATATATATATATATATATATATATATATATTTATAGTAATTACTACTCGTACCCTTTCTCTCTTATGGCCTTGTCCCAATTTCACCTCTTCCAAGTTTTACAAATTAAAAACTAGAATACTAAGGTGTACCTAAGCCATCTCTTCCAAATTTCACAAATTAAAAATTAGAATATTAGGGGTTACCCAAGTGAGATCTACGCTATTTATTACTTGGAGTTATGGGGATGTACCTTACATAATATATAAATTATAAATTGTACATGTTCTTGAAACAAGGCCTACTTGAGTAGTACATCATAAGTAGGACATATAAAACATAGCTATATTCATTTTTCACTAATATAAGTATTATATTTGATATAGTTAATTTTTGGTGTTATTTCCAGTGGGCAGTGTTTCATCAATAGCGTAAAACTATTTCAAGATGATTTGTATGTAATGTAGGTTTATCAAGTTTTAAGGACCCTTTAAATCAACTTGTTAAAATTTTATTAAAAAATGTAACATAATTTTTTTGCTATTATTAACAAAAATAATGATTATGTTGTAACTTTTTCTCGGTCACAATATGCTATCACAATTTTATCTTATCAATATTTCTCAAACCTTAACCAAAATGCTATGGACTATTTAAGTCTATTTTACATAGGATTTTCCCCTTCCTAAATTTTCCTTATCTACCTCACTTAATATATAGCTGAAATTGGACCTATACTTATATTAGATTATAGCTAGTATATATAAAGCATGATCATACATATTTTATGCTCAAATAAAGACAATAATTTTATATATTTAGTTTTGTCATATATGAAATTATTTTATAATTTATTTGTTTATAATTTTTTTAGTTTATCATCATTATTTGTCCTTCATCCACTTTTGTTGTATTGGACATTTCTTTAATCATTTTGGACAAACTTGTACATATTTAAGTGCTATAAAAAACCAAAGTACATTATATTAATGAAGTTATAAATTTTTATCTATATGAAACCAAATTTAGTGAAATGTGATCTTTAAGAAAAAGAATAATAAAGTCATCAAAGTTCAAAAATTTGATAGATTTGGTGGAAAGTTTTGATACTTATTCTGGACACAATTTGAATTTGGAATTTTGTTTTAAAGAAAATAAAAAAATACTAAGTAACCATAAAATTTGTAATACCAAATGTTTTATATGAATGCATTTTAAAGTTAATATCAAGAATGAAAAAAAAAACCATTAATTAAAAAAATTAAAATATTACAAATATTTTATGAATCTTAGTATGTTGATCTATAAAAAATGATTTTTGAAATATTATATGCATAACGAAGACTAGTGAGATTGGGATTATTAATGCTTATGATCTCCATAGTGATATTGGTTGTTAGATCCACTCAAAAACACCTTAGGATAAAAAGGAGTTTAAGGATGACCACCACTTTTGTTTAAAGTGTCATCTCCTTAATAATATAAACCACAATTTTAGTGAGTTCATAATTTAATTATTCTTGACCTTAATGCTTTCATTTTACTAAGTTGTAATAATATAAAAAAGAATTTATTCCAATTTCATAATTTAATTACCCTCCCCACCTTGATTCCTAGTTTCATTTTATTATGTTCAAAACATATTTATTTTGATTTTCATTATTAGTCCCTGCCAAAGGTGGACCATAACATTTGAATCCATCATTGACCTTAGATTAGTTAGCCTTAGACTACCAATATTTCTCCACTATCCAATCTTGTACATAGGCCAAACTAATTAATTATTTTTTTGTAATATTTAAATTGCTCTTATAAAACATGCTATTGGCTAACAACTTCTAAGTCTTATTGTGGAGCTCCAATGCAATTAGATAAACTAAGATTTAAGTTTGGAAAACAAGTTCTAATGCAATTTTTCCATTCATTCTTAGAAAATCCAAGTTTTAAGATTGTTACATTCTATTAGATTAGTTAGCCTTAGACTACCAATATTTCTCCACTATCTAATCTTGTACATAGGCCCAACTATTTTTTTTTTTTTTGTAATATTTAAATTGCTCTTATAAAACATGTTATTGGCTAACAACTTCTAAATCTTATTGTCTAGCTCCAATGCAATTAGATAAGCTAGGTCTAAAGTTTGGATAACAAGTTCTAATGCAATTTTTGCATTCATTTTTAGAAAACCTAAGTTTTAAGATTGTTACATTCTATTATTAGATTAGTTAGCCTCAGACTACCAATATTTCTCCACTATCTAATCTTGTACATAGACCAAACTGATTAATTATTTTTTTGTAATATTTAAATTGCTCTTATAAAACATGTTATTGGCTAACAACTTCTAAGTCTTATTGTCTAGCTCCAATACAATTAGATAAACTAAGTTTTAAGTTTGGATAACAAAATCTAATGCAATTTTTTCATTCATTCTTAGAAAACCAAAGTTTTAAGTTTATTACATTCTATTAGATAGCAACTTGGCTTGCTAGATTGCTATCACTATAACAATTTTCATGTACATAAAACTTTGAAAACTTAGAGTAAAACAACTGCACAACAATCTACAAAATAATATTGGTCCTTGGTATCGAGATGAGGATTAAAAGGAGAATGAGAAGAGGAAGAGAAAAAGGAACTCTGTTGGATTGTCCAATTTCATTATCTATTTCAGATAATCATTGAGAAACTCTATCAAAAGTTTCAAATATTTCATGCATATTGTTAATCTCAATAGATTGAAGCAGTGGAAATTCATATTGTACTTGTCATTTATCCATATTTAAAGTGTTCATATTGTACAATATTCAATACCTGGTGTCGCTATCTCTCTCAAGGGTGCCCCCACCCCTCACCAGGCCCTGTTACTGCAAAGAAACCATTCTAGGTGATATGGGAAGGAAAGCATTTCCCACGTGGAGTAAGTCATGAATGCTAGGAAAACAAAGGTGCTTCTAAGATTCTTTCTTGAATTGTTATTAAGATCAATCCATCTGTAATAAATAAACACAGATTGGATTCCCTCAATACGATCTGTAAGTAATAAAGACAAATGAGCTCCGTTCAATACTATATAGATATTTCACTTTTCGAGGCGCTCTCTCCCTAGTCTTGACACCTTTATATAGGTAACATATTCTACATGCAATAATAAATACAAATGAGCTCTGTTCAATACTATATAGATATTTCGATTTTGAGGCGCCATCTTCCTAGTCCCGACACCTTTCTAGAGGTGACATATTCTACATGAAATCCTTCAGACATGTGAAAGGATTCATATTCCTCAACCTTAAGACACATGGGTTGAGGTTTTTCAATTATTTATAATTAGTGGATTTTATAATAACACTTTAATTTATTTGTTTGCATAGTGTATAGTTAGGTTAAATCGACCATGTCTATTCAAAATATCAAGTAATAAATTAAAATTACGAGTAATTCTTCCTTGGAAACCTCTTAAGGGCCAACTTGTAGACCGCATGTCCATGTTGTTGTTTCACACACGTTCATGTTGTTGCTTTGTGTGAGTATGTCTCCCTACCCCCTAATTTCCTTGGATTGAGATAGTGTGTCTCACCCAGTAAGAAACCATTTGTGTTGGTTGATTCAAAGCATTAGAATAGAGAGTACTACATTGAAATATACATGATTCATGATTCTTTGGTTGATATGGGGAGCTTGTTGATTTCGGGCCCTCAATAATTTCAGCCAGTCTCAGAGCTGTCGTATGGGTGGGCCTACTTTAATAATCCCACAGGCCATCCAAACGGTTGATTTCATTGATAATGTTGAATATTGTAGGTGTAATTTATGTTAATATTTTGCTGGAATTTATGTATAGTTTTCCATATTTTATTGGTGTTTTCTGTACTTTTTTGGTTTGGTGTTTCTGCATGTTTAGCCCAGACATTTGGATTCCAATTTCTACCTCCATATTTGGACAAGTATGCAAATTTTAGAAATGGTGCTAATTGTTTGAGGCATTTATGTCGTTCAACATATTATCCCACTCAAATGCTTTAATGTTGAGTGAATGAGATCAACCATCTAGCAAGCCCACTTTGATTTTGGGCCTAAAAGGTTTAGGTCCTGGCTGGGTCAACCCAAGCTAGTTCAACTACATGTCATTTTCTACAAAGATTCTACTTATAACTAACCTAAAAGACAAAATCTACCAGGCTAAGAAAACTCTCACGCTAGTCACCTGAATGAAAAACAACCATCAATACAAAGAAATTAATTGAAGATACCATGACCAGATACATTTTCCTCAAGTGGTCTATAGTCATTTTCTTTGTCTCTACCCCATTTAATGATCTTTGGCTATGGTGTGCTTGAACAACCTAAACTATGTCATGAAAAATATCGACAAGGAAAGGAACTCTATCTTGCTACAAATATGAATGCCTAGCAAGAACATACCTTGTATTCCAACTTGCTTCAAATATAGATTCTTGTCAATAACATACCATTTATTATTTATTTCGTAACAATTTTCATTTTATTTTATAATAGTGTAAATTATATATATATATATATATATAGGGGAGCATGAGTGCTTTTTTCAACTATGTGAAATATCCACACAATTGCATGCAAATGAAAAGTCTGCAAAGCAAAGGGAAACAATCTAAATAACATAATACCTTTAGATATTCATCGTTCTATGATTTTCACTGTTTAGTCTTCAATGCAACATCTACCTCGAATAATACCTATGATTTTCATTGTTTAGTCTTCAACGCAACATCTACCTTGTATAATATTCTTGGTGACTGGATGATTTCAGGAAGGTCAACCTAAAAGGAATAAATAAAATTATTGAGATTCCAGACAAGACAATTAACTTCTATACCTTCTACACTTAGTGTACACAAATATCTCTTACTTTTAAGTTGGGATTGAATGGATATGGGAGCCTCATGTTGCATGGAAAGGAACTGAGAATGAGATTTCACATATATGTGCAACTAGGAGGAATAATGTCACAAAAGATGAAATGGTAATCACATAGAAACTATGGAAAATCATGAAGCAGAACCAACAACACCCTAAGTGTGCCTTCAGATAACAAAGGAACCTATAAGGCCAATGAAAGTCCAGTAAAAAAAATATAATCTTTCAAATTGAAGACAAACATTAAAACAAAAACATAAAAGTTTTTATGTGCCAACATCTGTAGTATATAGAAAACTATTAGAGAGAATTTAAAATGCTATTTCAAAATACAGTAAGTTGTTCTTGTGGGAAAAAAAACAGAGTTTGTGTAATAAACAAAGTAAAAAACAAAGTACAAAACAAAGTATTCAAGTGTGTTGTATATGCAATGAAAAAACAGATTTATATTGAAAACATTTGTCATTTACATCCAATGATGTTTCACTTCAATTCTTCTCCTTCTCTATTGAAAAATACCTTCTACTCTCTTCTGCTATCTAAAAGGAACATACCTTCACTACTTATAAAAAACAGAACTGGAAAATATCCTACCCACTACAACCACATGCATTTAAAATTTTGGTGACTAGCTAAAATGCATTTAAGAGGATCAACAATTGTCCTAGGTGAAAGTCAAAATAGGTTGTAGGGAATTTATCTCAAACTACAGGGAATTTATATCAAACTGATGATCAAGCTTATCTTGAACACTCCACCTTAAGCTTGACTTCCCTAAACTAGTAATATCCCCATGAGGGATAGATGCAAAGAAGTGTTTGTTGAGGTCAATGATTCCTAGATATTATCTTAGTTGCTCAAAATTCTCCTTTGGCAATGCTTTTGTGAATATGTCTGCAAGTTTCTCCACTGACTTGAAAAATTCCAAATTTATTTCTCCAGTCTCAACCAATTCTCTTATGAAATGATACCTTATGGCTATGTGTTTGCTACGTCTATGAAACACTGGATTATTTGATATAGCTATAGAGGATTGGTTATCACATAATATTGGTGTTCCCTCTTGTTTCTCCTGATTCAGATATGATAATATCCTTCTTAACCATACAACTTGACAAGCTGATGCATTTGCTGCCACATACTCCGCTTCTGCTATGGAAAGTGACACAATGGGATGTTTCTTTGATGCCCATGAAATAGCTCCTGGCCCAATTTGGAACACATATCCAGATCTTCTCTTTTGATCATCTATATTTCCTCCCCAATCAATGTCATTGTACCCAACTAACTGAAATTTATCTACTGCAATATATAAAATTCCATGGCTTTTGGTGCCATTCACATACCTTAAAATTATTTTTCCTACTTACAAGTGTGTTTCCTTTGGAGTTTCCATAAAATTGGAGATTAGACTAACTAGATACATGATATTAGGTCTTTTTGTTGTTAGATACATAATACTTCCAACTATACTTTTATAAAATGTTGGATCCACAATTCTACTACAATCATGTTTGCTTAGCTTCAAACCTATTGTTGCCGGTGTTGGCGTTGGCTTGCTATTCAACATCCTAAATATCTTCAAGATATACCCTTCATACTTGGTTTGATATATGAAGTTACCTTCATTTGTTTGTTTAACCTCGATACCAAGAAAGTAGCTCAAGAAGCCCATAGCTGCCATTTCAAATTGTTTCTTCATTGTTGTTCTAAATTCTTCTATGGACAAATTGATATTTCCTGTAAAAATCAGATCATCTACATATAAGAAAATAATTATATGTTCACCTTGATTGTTGATTTTGATGTAAAGTGTTGGCTCACTACTTCTTTTACTATAACCATTTCTCAACAAGTATGAGTCAATGCAGCTATACCAAGCCTTGGGTGCTTGCTTGAGCCCATACAATACTTTCTTCAACCTATACACTTTCTTCTCAAGTCTGGGAGTTTCAAAACCATGGGGTTGTTGAACATATACTTCTTCCTTTAACACTCCATTGAGAAATGCTTATTTTACGTGTATATGATGGACTTTCTAGTTGTGTTGAGCTGTTATTTCCAAGACAACTTGTATTGTTTCCATCCTTTCTATAGGAGAAAATGTTTCATTATAATCTCTTCCATGTTTTTGTTTATACCCTTTGACCACAAGCCGTTCTTTGTGTTTTTCAATTCTTCCTTCTACATCATTCTTGGTTTTATAAACCCACTTGAGACCAATAAATTATTTTCCTGCTGGAAGGTTTACTAGCTCCCATGTCTCATTTTTCCCAATTTCTTGCATTTCTTCATCCATGACATCAAACCGTTTTCTTTCTTTTACCACATCTTCAAAATAAATAGGATCAAATTCAGAAAATAAAGAAAAATTCACCAATTCATTATCATCATCTTCATACCTGGATGTCTCATATATCTCCTTCAAGCTTCTTGTTTTTCTTGAGCTATTGTCACCATGATACCTTGAAGATGATGGATTGGTTCTTCCTTTTGTGTTAGGAGTTCCTGTTGGAGGAGTTTCCTGGGGGGAAACTTGTGAACTTGTCAATGGAGCTGTCACTTGGGTGATACCTTGTGTTCCATTTGATACTAATGTGGTACTACTTGAAGGGGTACCAACAGGGCTTATAGAGGTTTCCAACTAGGTGAAGAAGTGTTTTCGAGTAACTTGTGAAACTACTTATATTTCCTATGTGTATTCCTCCCCAACAACAATTTTACCCATTGAACGACATATCTTTTTGCTTTAAAGATGTTGATAGTACACGTCTCTAGCCTAAAAAAATTTGTCTAAAATTTCTGCAGAGGAAAGTGATCTGATACCACTTGTAAGGTACTAGATGTATTATGCAGAGCATAAACATAATTATTATGACGAATACCGGCATAAACAAAAAAACATAGAGAACAATAACACCATAAATGATACCTTTATTGATAGAAAACCAAGTTCACTTTCCCCCTCGAGGGGGAAACCTCCAACATAGCAGAGCTCAATTACAAATAATTCTCAAGACAAAACTTTCTCATGCCTTCTACTCCTATTTATACTAATTCAATCTTCTAAAGAACATTCTAGAAGTGAAAACTTCTATTAAGTCTTCTTACATTAGACTTGTTCACATTATTATATAGTCCTTATTTACTAATGTCTTCCTTTATTACATATAAAACATATTATTCTACGTATGTGAGGGGTTAGGGAGGTTAGGTCCCTAACACTCCTTCTTATATGTATCAAGAAATACTCTCCCATAAGCAATATACATTGAAATAATCATGGTCACGAGATTAATGCACTTAGAGCACATGAAGAAGAAGATTATCTAAGGTTACATGTTCGATGATATACACATCCTCACCAACATGCTTATTTCTTGTCTTCAACAAAAGGGATACCATCACGCCTCACTAAACTCAAGACACCTAAGAAGACCAAACAATATTATGAACACCACCCGTAACACACATAAATTCTACCCCACCAATGGTCTCTTTCATGCCTTCACAAAGCTACAATGATGTTTTTCTAATAGGGACTTCCATGGAAAAATATATAACATGAAAACACAATCTTCAAACTTCCCTTATAAAACATATCAACTTGTGTTGAATCTCACACTATGTAAAACTTTTGTAGAAAATATCAAATCCCTAAAACAACTCATAAAGAAAAAATAAAACTAGAAACGATTACAATGGTAAAAAAAACCATACGAGATAAAACATCTACTATAAAAATGCATCTTTGTATTTCCATGTGATCCATAAAATGAGGATATCTTTAAATTGAAAAGCTTCACTAAAATTTCCTCTTAACACTCCTCACTCTTCAAACTTTTTTAGGATTATTTTATTTTATTTTATTTTATTTTTATTTTTATTTTTATTATGTCTGGTGGAATCAGCAACTAGTTGGCCATGTGCTCGCGTTACACGTGGCCGTGTTATCCAACTGCTACCACTATAATGTGTGCCCACGATGCCCCTTACGCAGCACACATTGTAAGTCGAGGGGAGTTAAACTCGAAACCTCATGGAACTTCATTTTCACGGCACTTGCCAATTGAGCTGCCCCCCCAAGGATTAGGATTTTATTTTATTAACAACACAAATATCTATTAAATCATTACAAAACACAAACTCAACTTCCACAAGCTGACAACTCAATTATAATTCATCTCACCACTGCACAACAAACATGATATTTCTAACGCAGATTACAGATCATCTTTGTTTGACGAACCTTGACGCCTATAAACTTTTTTTCTTTCCATCTCGTTTGAACGGGTATCTACGCTAGCCAAATTAATGGAAGAGTGGGGCCTGCAACACCAACCTGGAGAGATGTTCTAACAAAGAAACTTGTGTAGCAGTTAATTGCTAAAAATGCATCCTTTAAAAAATACCACGCACACATACATAAATTAATATCTGTCTTTTCACCTTCTATTGAGGCTCACACACACACACACACACATATATATATAACATTGAGGTTGGGATGAGTCATTTTTTATTTGGAATAATGGAGTGGTAAGATCATTACATGGCCTTATCATTTGTCAAATAGAAACTTTAACTTTTAACAATCAGATATTGAAAATTTAAAATTTAGTATAAGATTAGACAACTTCTTATTTTTTCAAAAAAAATTAAAATAAATAATATATTATAAACATCAATTATATATAATCGATTTAAAAGTCAAATAAATATATAAAAATGGAACATTCTCCTTTATATGCCATTTAAAAGTCAAATAAATAAAGAACATGTGTTTCCAGGTCATAGGTTCAAATTCATAGGGGGTAGGGTAAGTATACCTTGGTAGACTTTATCGGGCAGAAGGGGTTCTTTGTCCCACAAACAAGGGGGTCTCATTCACCAATTTGGTGTGTTGGCTTGGTCGTGACCTTAAAAATAGATTATTATTATTATTATTAAAATGTAGTAGTTTAAACGTTCTACCTTTTGGCTGTTTTTTCTGTAATTTTTTCTGTTTGATTTTGGCTGAATCTAATGATGAATGGTTGAATCTGCAGATTTGAGTGGCTAAGTTTGTATAATCCGAGTGCCCCAGGTGTTTTTCAACATGCTGAATCCATTTATACATTCGGAAATACAATTTAAACAACAAAAAATAACGATCTTGTCCAAACTTACATGACCAGATTTCGACCAAAAAAAAACCTAAAACTTTTGGCCAACGCCTATAAAAATGGAATGCCCTCGCTCCTATATGCTTCTCCATCCGGCGGCATTGAAACCCTAGTTTCTTGGTCGCACTCGTTGGCTCTGGCATTGATACTTTCGTTGGATAGGTCGTCGGGACACTCCCTGTCCCCTCCCCTCCAGATATCGCTTCATCATCGTCCCCTGTTGTCTGCCACAAAGTTCAAATGAAAGTAAATGACTTTCTTAATCTACCTCCGACCAATTGCAGGCAAGGAGAACGTTAATGCCTGGAAACCTTCTACCAGTCCATCAGAAGGAGAAGATGTTTCGGAACAGAAAGAAGCCGTGAAAAGGACCGTAGAAGGAAAAGGTGATGGAAAATGCTAAGGCTAGTGCCTAAGAAATATTGGTCAAAACTGAGTCAAAATAGCATGGATCTAAGAGGGATAATGCATGTATTTCTAAGGAAAATATGGGCTTCTATGCATGCCACAAATCACCCTTAACTTGTTGAAAATTGATGCAGAAAATTATCCTTAGAGAGCTAGGAGTGCTAATCTAAAACAAAGCCATAAAGGTGATGCTATATTGGTTCAAACAACAACCTAGCTTGTTAGATGCAAGTTTAATACACCAACAATGAACATAAGGGAAATTTAATCCTCACATACAGTATCCAAATGGTAGATGCTCCATTAAAAGGCCTTCATGTCTAGTTACAAGGTTTTTCTACAAAAATAAACTAGTGAAAGAATTGCAAAAATAAAACCTCACATAAAATATATGCAATACCTCTAATATTCTATTAAGATTGCCAAAATGATGTACAATGTAGCCCAAGGGGTGAGGTCCTCAATCCCCAAATTCTCAACAACCATTACAATGGAGAGGAAGMTCCTCTTTATAGAGTGAGTCTCTTCTATCAGACAAATAAAAAATCATTATCCTTTTAACTAACTCCATGACAAGTCAAACAAATAGTAAAATATTGGAATATCCACGTGGACATAAGCCTCTCAAGGAAAACTCACCCATTTAAAAATAGTATTTAAATGACAATATAATGCTCGTGAAATGGGGGCATACCACTAAAAATACGCACCAAACGAAGTCAAATGACAAGTGTCCACATGGAAATGTGCCTTCCAAGAATGCAAGCATGAAACATATAATAAAATGAGTCTCTACATAGGAGGATGTGCTCCAAGGCCCACCTAGGATAACTCACTAAGTGCACCCTCCAAGATGCATGAGAGAATAAATAATATAATAATCCTCCAAGGACAATGCTCCCTAACAACCTCCTCTAAAAATTGAAAGAGGTCCATAAGATGCATGCAGTCAATCCACATGTGTGAATCTCAAGGAAACCAACTCCATGGATGAATCTGCAAGATGCCAAGTAGATGAAATAGAAAGAAGTGTCTCAACAAGTGTGCCCTCCAAGGTTATGCTAAAACATAGTAATAGGACCAAGCAAATGCATGTAAAATCCACACATGTGGCCCTCCAAGTCTACCACATGCCCCTCCATAAAACTCCTCCATAATCACCTTCAATAAAATAATATATAATGCCAAGTCAAAAAGATGAGTGCATTCTCTAATGAAAGTCAGATGATGATAAGTGCAGCTAAAATATCCATGCAATAAAGACGAGTGAGCACCTAGGATAGGTGTGCCCTCGAAAAGTGTTCCATCTAACTTCCTCAACCACTCACGAATAATAAAATACTCTCCAATGAAGTATGCCCTAGGAGAATGTGCCATGAGTAGTTATACCTCAATAATAAAATATTTTTCGATATTCCATGTCATAAAGATGTATAACCTGTTGGGTATGTGTTATATTCTTTGCACGAGTAGTAATGTCTGAGCGTCTACGCCGGGCGCGCAGGGGGGGTGCAGGGGGCCGGAGCCCCCCGCACGGGGGTTTGGCGACAGTGCCCCCGATTTTTTTTTTTCACATCGGGACCGCATTATCTTTAGGTGGTTTTTCGGCACATGGTTTGTTTGTCGATGGTTTTCTATTTCCGGTTAAGGAATTAGGGTTTTGGACTAATCCAAGTCATTGGGTTAGGGTTTTGGATGTCACTGGCTCCTATATGTATTTTGTATTGTAAACTTTGTAACACAATGAATGAATATAAAATATGCTGGTTTTCCCGGTTTGGGTTTCTAGGGGAAAAATCTCTATGTAATGTTTGTATTTGTCATTGTATCTTTTCTGTTCTTTTCTGAATATCTATTTGTAGTAGATATTGTACAAGGTTAGAATTTACATTTGGTATCAGAACTTTATTGGCTTCAGGGGGACGCCTTTGTGGTCAAGGGTTTGGCTTGGGACTGTGATAAGCCTTGTTACAGTGGGAGATCTGTGGTACTGTTTTTGAGGTGAAAAGAAATGGAAAGAAATTCAAAGATGGAGATCAAAAAGTTTAATGGGAAAAACTTTGAGCTGTGGAAGCTCAAGATGGAAGATCTTTTGGTGAACAGAGATCAGTGGATCGCGGTAGATCCAAGTACTGCACCTACAGGAACTTTTGCAGATGACTGGAAAAAGATGGATCAGAAGGCAAAGAGTACAATCCGACTGTGTCTCTCCGATTCAGTATTACTGAATGTGTCAGAGGAAGCTATAGCCAAGGATTTATGGGAAATGTTGGGGAAGTTGTATCAGTCTAAGTCCCTGGTAAATAAACTATTCCTGAGAAATAAGTTGTATAACTTGAGGATGAGAGATGGAGACTCGGTGGCAGAGAATTTGAACGTCTTCAATACTGTGGTAAGTCAGTTAGTATTTGTTGATATTAAAATTTCAGATGAAGATAAATGTATCAGTTTGTTTTGTTCTTTACCAGACTCGTGGGATAGTCTGGTTATGGCCATAGGTAGTAATACAACTTCTTTGAAGTTTGAAGAAGTGGTCTCATCCTTGTTGTCGGAGAAGATGAGACGAAAGAATATGGAAGGACATATCACAGACGAATTATTTGCAAGAGGACGTTCCTAGGAAAGAAATAGATCTAATTTCTCAAGTGGGAGATCTAAGTCTAAGGGTAGATATAAATCTCTTGGAAAGTTTGTAAGGGTATGTTGGAGGTGTGGAAAAGAATGGCACTACAAGAAGCAGTGTAGATCCAAAGTTGAGAAAAAGAAGGCATCTGAAGAATCTTCTTCTACAGAAGAAAATACCTCCAAGGAAGAAGGAGGGGATGTGTACTTGGCCTCTTCAAGCACACATGCAGATCATGAGGCATGATTGATTGACTCTGGTGCATCCTTTCATATGACTCCTCACAGGGAGTGGTTCTGCGAATATGAAAAGTATGATGGAGGTAATGTTTTCTTAGGTAATGATTCGACAACCAGAATCATAGGAAGAGGAAGGGTCAAGCTGAGACTCATAGATGGAAGGATCAGAACACTGCCTGTTGTTCTACACATCCCAGGTATGGCCAGAAATTTGATTTTTGTAAGCAGAATGGAAGATGCAGGGGTAAAAACAATTTTTCAAAAGGGAACTTGCAGGATGGTTCGAGGAGCAATGGTGTTGATGAAGGGAGTTCGGTTTGGAACTCTGTATAAGTTGTTAGGAAGCACTATTAGTGATGGGTGTAATAGCTCCATTGATCCTGATATTGAAGTTGAAGAAGAAAGAACTCCTACAGTCTCTGGAGAAAAGGTTATGTTGTGGCATCAAAGACTGAGGCATATCGGAGAGAAGGGTCTTCGACTACTACAAGGTAAAGGTATGGTTGAAGGTATGTCTAACTGCTCTCTGGATTTTGATTTATGTGAACATTGTCTATATGGGAAGCATAATCAGGTAAGATTCCCCTCCGGTGCAACAAGGGTAGAAGGAATTTTACAGCTAGTTCACAATGATGTTTTTGGACTTGTGTCGGTCCCATCATTGGGAAAATCTATGTACTATGTCTCATTTATAGATGAATTCTCATGGAAAACTTGTATATATTTCCTCAAGAAGAAATCTGAAGTCTTTGACAGGTTTAAAGAGTTTAAGGCTCTTTTTGAGAATCAAACAGAGAAATGAATTAAGGTGCTGAGGAAAAATAATGGAAGAGAGTTCTACGGGAATGAATTTGTAGAATTCTATAAGAAGTGCGGTATAGAAAGGCAAAAGACTACTCCATAAACACCTCAGCAGAATGGAGTTGCAGAAAGGATGAATAGGACGCTGATGGAAAAATCAAGGTGCATGCTCAGTGGTGCTGGGATAGGGCAAGAATTCTAGGCAGAGGCAGTGGGTATTGCATGTTATCTGGTCAACAAATCACCCTCATTAGCGTTGAATGACAAGACTCCACAAGAGGTATGGACTGGTAAGGAACCTTCTCTCACACATCTTAAGTTATTTGGATGCGATGCATATGTTCATGTTCCAAAGGAAAACATGAGTAAGATGGATAAGAAGGATGGAAAATGTATCTTTATTGGATATAAAGATGGTCTCAAAGGTTATAAGCTTTGGAACCCAGAAACTAAGAAGGTAGTGTATAGCCGAGATGTGGTATTTAGAGAAATGAAGGATGTTGTTAAACAGGAAGTCCTACCAAGTAAGGAAGAACTAGAGAAGATATAGTTTGATTTAAAGGATGATGAATCAAACTCTATAGAAGAACATGAATCAGAAGAAGAAGATCCTCATACTCCATTATTGAGGAGATCGGATCGAGAAAGAAGGCTACTGGAAAGGTATAGTCCATCTGATTTCTGTTCAAATTTTGCTTTGTCTATTACTAATGATGATCCTAGAACTGTCAGGGAGGCAGTGGATTCAGAGGATCGAAATCTCTGGAAAAAGGGCCATGGAAGAAGAAATGGCATCTTTGGATAAGAATGAGGCTTGGGATCTAGTGGAGTT
>JZKD02S2097634.1:139353-160259 GCA_000966675.3 Picea glauca
TTTGAATAGTTTATTCAAGTTTGAAATTGAAAGACATGGTTTTAAACGAGGTGTCACCTTATATGCCTATTTGAACTTCATAAATTCAAATTTTGCTAAGTCATTAATAGCGCTAAGGGAATAAGGCTATTCCTGTAGCGCCAAAATAATCATGCTTTGATACGCGCCTGTCATCCAGATTTCGTTATGATGACATGAATCATGGTCTGAGAGTTCGCATGTGTCCACAATAGCTTGGAATCATTTACTGATTCAAACCATTTCATAATCCGATTGCTTTGTACCCACGAAGGTCTCATTTTAAAATCACCCAATTCTCAATGATCATTATATTATACTTGTCTGATTTGCTAAATTTAGGTGCAGGTATTTTCTCAGAGGAATGTTATACACTAACAGATTGCAGGTGGAAAATTCAGAACCCGAGGGTGCTAGTTACAGAAGCCTTGGAGTTGGCTCATGTAATCTTTAAACCCTAAAACACATATCAATATTAGCAAAATCGTTGAGCCCAATCCTTGAAGGCACCCTTATGCTCTACACATCAAGACTACTAAAAAGCAATATATAAACATGTGTTGCATTCTCTTAGTATCTGGGAAATGACTATGGTTATCCAGAAGCACATTTTTTTGTCTAAAGTTGTTCTCGCAATAAACGTTGGAGCCAACGATATCACAGGAAATTACATGGTGAATGATTCTCTGCAGGTGATCGTTGGCCCTCGATTGATTGTGGAGTGACTATGGAAAGATTATGAAAACTATTTCCTGAAGCTGTACGAGACTGACGGTAAGAAATTCATTGTGTTTGGCATTTCACCGCTGGGGTGTAGTCCCAGGATGAGATTTTTAGGAATGAGCATGTGAAAAGGCAAATGCGATAAGATTTCCATGGGTTGTTTCAGAAATTCAGTTCCGGACTGCAGAAAATTGTTACTCATCTTAAAAAAAATCTGAAGGGAGGAGTTTTCATCTATGTGAATAACTACAATTTCATCCTCAACATAATCAACAATGGAAAGGCCTTAGGTTTCACTGAGATGGTTTCAGCGTGTTGTGGAGATGGCCCGTACAATGGCCGTGTGGGTTGAGGGTTGGATGTAGGATGGTCAAATTGCAAGGATCCACATGAATATGTTTATTGGGATAGATTTCATCCAACCAAGAGAGCCTAGACGTGTACCATTTGTTAATCAGGTTCCTCATGTTCCATTATATCAACCTATCACAGTATTGCCTCAGCGTGCATCGTATGTTGATGCTTATACTTTGCAAGCATTAGATACTTATGTCTCTGTGTATCAGAGGCAGGCTCTACCACCTTCAGATCCATTTCCTGTAAGAAAGGGGCTGGTATCGAATTTTGATTAGCGTGGTGTGGATCCAGGGTTTGAATATTTACACTGTTAGAGAATAAGAGATCAGATTTACCTTGATGAGATTAATAGGGATTATGTGCCAAGAGAAGCTGACTATGGTGGAGCTGCACTGTGTAGAGCTGACTTTACATCTCTGCCTGGGCATTCATATTCTTCATTGATTGGGTCATCTTCACTGTATCGATGCTGATTGAAATTTTATGATTTCTGGATGATTTGGTTGCTTACAATTTTAAATTGTTAATCTTTGGAGATCTGTTTCATGATCTGTTTCAGTTTTTCAGGCTGCCAGCAAGGTGAAATAAATCAAGCAAATCTCCTATTTCAAGCCAAAAAACTGCATGTCTGCCAAGGTGGCTTTTTAGACTTTATCAAGGCAACTCTTGAGGGGTAATGTCAGATTTTCAGGCATACAATTAGCAACTTCAAGCTCAAAGAATAGCTAAAGGAAACCTGACAACAATAATCTTCTAGCCAACAATAGACCCCATCAATTCAACATACAAATCCAATAGTTAAACATTGAAAATTTTATCGAAGGATTTGATCAATCTAAATCAACATATCCAAGAAACAACTCGAGTGACAGATTTTATGGAGGAAGTAGAGCACATGCCAGTTTGATATTAAAGAAGAATGCTTCTGTTAAAGGGAAAAAGGAGAAATGTGTGCCTGTGCCTCAAGACCCTAGGAGGAAATCTACAAGAGTCACCAACAAGTACAGGCTAAGGCCCAATGCCATGTTCGATTCTTCAATCAAAAGAGAAGATGTCATAGTGATAGAATACCATCCTGAATATGCAAAAGTAGATATCAAACAAAATACAAGAATGTCCCCAATACATAAAGAATCATTAAAAGAAGAACCATAAAAACTACAGGAAATACTCTGTTTTTTACCTGTTATAGTCTTTATCTTCAAGAGAGGTTACATAATAGATGGAGAGGAATTTGATGAAAAAAAAGAGGTTTTTTTTGGGAACATGCCCCTTCACAAAAACCTCTCTCAGATTTTACACAACTATCACCATTTAAGATATTCGAATTGATCTTTGAGGGCTAATTTTCTGATAAGCTACAGGAAATACTCTGTTATTTTTTTTTGTTTTAGTCTTCTTCTTCAAGAGAGGTTTCAGAACAACTGGAGATGAATTTGGTGAAACCAAAAGAGGTTTTTGTTGGGAACATGCCCCTTCACAAAACCTCTCTCATTTTTTGCACAGATATCACCATTTAAGAGATTCGAATTGATTGTTGGACCC
The DNA here is from genome assembly GCA_000966675.3 of Picea glauca. Lineage (NCBI taxonomy): Eukaryota > Viridiplantae > Streptophyta > Pinopsida > Pinales > Pinaceae > Picea > Picea glauca. The sequence continues at coordinate 141,997 of JZKD02S2097634.1, forward strand.
TATTTTCAGGAATTTACCAGATTTGTTTTCCTGAAAAATCTCATGGACAATAGTTGACAAGCCACCTCATCAATTCGAATTGGAGATTAGATTGGATCTTCTCCTTGATTATTTTAAACAAGAAACTAAACATAGATGAGGATGTTTTCAGATCCATTTCTTTTGGATCTTGATTATTATCTATTGTTTCTATATAAACTCTGTAGAATGAGAGGAACGGGTGGAAAAATTGGTGACCCAAGGGACATTTTTGTGAAGCACATTGTAAAGGAATTATGTTCAATTTTACACTTTATAGAAAAGGCATATGGATGGTTAGACCTTCTTTTTATACTCTGTTATTTCTTTATTCATGCTTGAATTCATATTCAGATTGCAATGCTTTTGATTCTTGACTGTTAATTTATACAGTGAAAATTTTACTGTAAAGATTATTTTTCAAGTTTGATATCAAGCTGAACATCTTATTTCTTTATGATATTTTGAGGCAAGAATTCTGGTGAAGTTGAAAAATTGAAGGCTTCACCTTCCTTTTTCTTAATTGGTTTAATCCATATTTGTGTTTACCTATTATTGAGTCAATGGGATATACTCTGTTTTAATCTTGTTTTTAATCTTGTGTTGTTACCTTGAAACCAGTTTCAAACCACCTTACTCAAAAAACCCAATCATAAAACCCTCAAAATGCTTTTGCAATAAATCAATGATGCCCTAGCTTGCCCTTAGCAGTCAAGTGCAACTTTAGGGACTAACAGATCCCATATGAAAGTACCCAAGCTATGCTAAATGATATCGCTAGAGGGTAGTGGGACATGATGAATTCCATAACAGAGATGAAAATCATTTCAAAAATTATCCAACACAACTTGGGCACGATTGGTGCAAATCTAGTAGGTGGAGCGAGTGGTTCCATGGGACAACAAGGAGGTGAAGTGAGTTGATCCCGAATATATTTGAAGAACGAAATGAATACAGATTATTATCAAAAGATTCTTAACACATAATAATAGATATACAGTAAAAATGGTTTCTATTCAATAAGGAAATAAGCTGAAACTGTAAAATGTGGCGGAAACAAGATTTCTAGAATGGCGACGGCTTATCTCTGAGAAGAGATGTGACGACTGCGCTCATTCGCAAGAATATGATTAAAATGAGGCTCTGAAGGCATTTTTACAATAAAAAGGAATTTAAAAAACCATAGACATCCAAAAAAGCTAACCCTAGGAGATGAAGCTCCAAAAGTCATGCGGGCCCCATTTGGGTTAGTTAGTACAACAACTTCCTAGGGTCGTAACTTTTGCATACGATCTCTGTTTTAGGTGCATGATATCCCATTGTAAAGGTATATCCGAGGAATACACATTTTGTTTCTATTTATAAAATGCCATTCTGGGTGTGGCGATCCCTAAAAAAATCTTTTTAGGGCCTCAAAATGGCCCCACAAGTCAGGGACTTGAAAACTAGGGAACAAATTGCCAAAATGAGCTAGCTGGAATGGGTGGGAGGCCATTGAAATCCATTTGGATCAATCCTCCCCCATTAGGAAGAAATGGTATCCATTACATTGATTTCCCCCATCATATGAGGAAATTTCTGTCGAATTTGGCCCTAGGTGAGCCACTTGCCTTGGTGCAGGAGCTTCCCTGCTTTGACAACTCGATAAAGATGGATCCTTTGCTGGCGAGTGCCCTTGATATGTTTGTACACAATATGATCACTAGATTCTTGTTGTATGAAGATGAGGTTGATATCTTTTGGTTTCGGTTGTTCTGCTATCTCTGAGGTGTCCAATAATGGTGGGAAATATGGTCAAAGGATATCCACGTTGAACATTGGGTGCAAGCCAAGGAAAGGAGGAATATTGAGCTCGAAAGAATTATTACCCACAACCTTGGTGATGGTGTATGACCCATAATAGAGTGAGTGGAGCTTCTGATGGGGTCATGTAAGGTGCTCTTTCTACAAGTGCAACCAAACTTTTTTGCCCACCTGAAACTTATGTGGCACCCGGTTTTGATCATGGCGCTGATTGTACTTGTCATTGGACTTATATAAGATATATTGAACCTGTTGGTGGATGTGCTGGATCTTCTCAATGAACCAAGTGGCTTTGTCAACTTCAGTTATAGTAGGAGACGAGTCAACCAAGGTGACTGCAAGGGGTAGTGAAACATCTATGGGACCCAATGGTTGGAATCCCAACCCCACCTGGAAGGGGCTATGGTCGGTAGATCTATGTAGGGATCAATTCTAGATATTCTAAACATAGGGGAGACTCTCATTCCATGTGCGAGGGTTTTTGGAATTATACATGCGTAGGATATGCACAATCATTCGATTTACGACCTCGGTTTGTCCATCTGTCTGGGGGTGGAAGGCCGTGGATTTGGTGAGCTTGGTGTCCAATAGTGACTAGAAGCTTGACCAGAATGTGCTGAGAAATCGACTGTCCTAATTCTAGACAATGGTTTGTGGGAATCCAAAATGTACCAAGACTCATTCAAAGAAGATCTTGGTAGTGGCCTTTGTTGTGATGCTCTTCTTGCAGGCGACCATAATTGCCATCTTAGAAAAGCGATCCACAACCACAAAACATAGTCATTTCCCCACTTGGTGGACAAGAGGCCCAACATGTAGTCCATTGATATGGATTCCCATGGCATGTCAGGAGTAGGCATAGGGTGTACAGGCCCTGTTTCTTAGTGTCTGATTTGACAATTGCGCAGGAAATGCAGGACCTGATAGACTTGCTGACCTCCTGTCGAAGTTTCGACTAGTAGAAATGTTTATGCATCATTTCCACTATATTTTAGACACCGAAATGTCTTTCCACCCGATTGTAGTGGGCTTCCCAGATCAACTTCTCTCTCTCGCTTGATGGAACACATATATGTCCCAGACGACACAACAAGCCATCCTGAATATGGAAATTAACAATAACTGCATTTACGCCCAACATTTGGTAGGTGGTGGCGAAGTCCAGGTCCGTCTCATAGAGTTGGGGCCATCCATAAGTCTCATGGCTGTAAGATTCTAGCACCATGGTGAGTGCCATGACTGGAGGTCTGCTGAGGCAATCAATTACTCGGTTAGTGCTTCATGTTTTATACTTGATGTTCAGGTGGAATTGCTGCAAGTACACAGACCACTTCTGATGGCAGTCATTCTACATTTTTCCTTGTGTCTTCTTGAATTGCAGTGGCTTATGATCAATTTGTATGACTCTCTCCTTCCCAAAAATGTAATGTCTCCACTGGCAGCAAGCTTTCACAATGGAGTACATTTCTTTGTCGTAAGTAGGGTACTTTGAAGCAACACTCCTACCTCAGTAGGTTTTGCTTGACCTCCTGGTCTAAGGATCGTTCATAATCTCCCTTGAGCCGAAATGGCTCTTTGATTCCTAGCTGGAATCTTCACACTTGTAACCACAGTTCCTTCTTAGGAGTTACACCTGTGCAATCAAGCACTAGGCGTGAACTCTTACCCACGTGACCAACTTATGTGACCACAACCTTTTACCAAAAAGGCACGGTGGGTTTCGCAACTTCGTGATTCTTGTTGCTGAGTTCCCCAACTCCTTCAGATCATGAAACCCCAAAATGAGCTAACGAGTCTTCTAGCTCCTCCCTTAAGTCCTTCTGATGTGAAACTCTACAACAACTTGGGGCCCAACCTCCAAGCGCGTCATAAATTCATGACTTGGGAGTTCACGATACGAGGCTCCTCCTTTTCCCCAAAGTTTGAACTCGTGACTTCTTTGCTACGGATCGACGGTTCATATTCCTTTGCGATCTGATGGTCCAGATCCTATCGAGATTTCGCAAAATTGGGATTTCACGATTCTTTCCTTCTTGTCACAACTTTCTCCATACCCCGAATTCCGAAATGAAGAAATTCAAGCATGAGATCAACGACTCTTGTTGATCCAGATGTGAAGACTATTCTCCCTCTTGAGCTTCCAAATGCTTAAGGACTCTCTCCTTAATCCTTCCGCTGATATACGAGATCCAACGGTCCACGGGAAATTGGTAGTCTCCCTGTGAGAAACTTCAACCGTCCATCCAATTTCTTGATAACTCCTAGCCAAATAGCTTGGTGTCTTTTCTCATGATCTTGATTATGTGAGGTGATTTCAACCCCCGTCTTCCTTCGAACTCTTCGAAGTCTCTATCCTTCTTGAGCTTGGTTCTTGCTACAAACTCATAGATTCCAAGGGATTCTCACGCACACTCTTTATGGCCTTCACGATATTCACTGATTATCTTATGTATTCCTCTTCTGTGCACTCCTTGCAATAGAAATCCTTCCACCACTCGCTTGGGTTGGAAATTTTTAAGACTTCAACCAACCTGTGCACTCCTTGCATGACTCTGTGCTATACTTGCACTTTCGTTGATACGAGAACAACGGTATCTCTCCTAAGATTTTCTGAGGTAAAACTCATAACACTTGTCAACACACTCTTTGCAAAATTTCACTGCACTCCTTGCAGGAATTCGCAGGATGAGAAACAATTGAAACTCATACTCTCCCTCTCACTGACTCCATACATTCAACATGAAATCACAGATACATAAAGCATTGAAAAAAATGCATAACAGAGAATATAAGAAAACTATAAACATACCATCAAGAAATGAAAACAATAATCACCACAACACCATGAAACTGAATTAATCCTTCTCATATTAATTCCACTGCTTCTGTACATGGGTTCAATAGAAACAACTACCTTCTTATACAACTTTTTGTTTTTTTTTCCTATTCTCTTGCTCTACAACTCTACCGCTTAGTTACAATGAGAACAATGATACAATATCCATGCGAGGGAGCTTTCTAGAGTTTTCCCTCCTACACTCTAAGCTATCTAATTGAAATAAAGACTACATCTACTTTACATTTAATACAATAAATGCCTCTAACCGACAGATGAGAGATACACTCATGATCCATGATACAATCCCAAAAACATTTAAGGGAAATTATGTCCCCCGACTATTACATTACTGTTTCATCTTTTCCAATTCAAAATGCCTTCAAAATGTGCGTTGGTGCATATCTAGCTGTCCTCTACTTGTGCGTACTTGCTTTGCCAACGATGCTCCTACATCATACTCCTCTAGATGAAAAATTAATGAACTCCTATTCATGAGTTCCTGCACCGTCTGTCCATGTTTTTGGATATTTGCTTCACTTTCCCAACTGGCATCCTCAATCGGGTGTCCTTTCCATTTGACCAAATACTCAAAATATGTCTTTCTCTGAGTTTTCTTGCTAATTCTCTGATCAATGATATTTTCCATCTGCATCTTTTCAGCTACATGCATTTGTCTGACCCATTGAACTTCCTTCTGATCCTCTTCTCCCTTTGTTTCATTTGATCTGTAAGGATACAGATCTGCTACAATGAATATGGGTGAAATGCCTACCCCATCTCACAATTTTATTTCATAATCACTTGTCTCAAATTTCCTCAAAATCTTACACGGCCCTATCTTTTTCATCTTCAGTTTATTATATGTTCCCCTTGGGAACCTTTCTTTTCTTATATGTGCTAATACTAAGTATCCCACTTCGAAATGAAGCTCTCTTGGGTAAACGATGAAGTCAAACAACTTCTTTGAAAAACAGATTTGCAATGTGCATTGCATCATTGGTTTTATGACATGGAATGAAATGTGCCATTTTTGAGAATCTGTCGACTACCATGAATATGGAATCACAACCTCTCTGTGTCCTCATCAGTCCTAACAAAAAATCCATTCTTACCATGTCCCACAACCTCTCTGGTACTGGAAATGGTTGACATAATCCTTTATTCTGTCTTTTCCCCTTTGCGTGTTGGCAAATTCTACACCCGTTGACAAATTTCTTGACATTTTTCCTCATCCCTGGCCAATAATATAAATTTTTCAGTTGCGCAAATGTCTTTTCATGGCCGAAATGTCCAACCAATTGCCCACTATGTTTTTCTTTCATAATATTCTCTCTCATAGAACTCTTCGGGATACACAACTGATTTCCTTTGAATAATAATCCATCCTGAATTAAATATTCAATCCATTGGCTTCTATCTCTTAGAAATGGATTCTCACATGCTTCATAAGCATCCTTAAAATCTGAATCATCTCTATACATTTCTTAAGGCCATAAAAACCTAAGGTCTTCACATGAAACTCCTGCAGAATAAAACATTTCCTGCTCAATGCATTAATAGCCTTGTTGGAAGTTCCAGAAATGTGCTTTATAACAAAACCAAAGTTCTACATAAATTCAACCCATTTCACATGTTTCTGGTTCAATTTCTCCTGTCGAGTTACGAATATTAAAGCATGGTTGTCACTATACAAAACGAGCTCTTTCTGAACCAAGTAGTGCCTCCATTTCTTCAGCGCTTGTATGATACCATAAAACTCTTTATCATACGTGGAATATTTCATATTGGTCTCGTTCAGTTTCTCACTTAAGTATGCAATCGTTCTATTGTCTTGACTTAAGATTGCTCCAATCGCAAATCCACTCACTTCATATCTCACTTGAAATGTTTTGCTGAAGTCTGGCAAAACCAGAATTGGATGTTCAATTATCTTCTCCTTCAAAAAATTAAAACTTTTCTCTACTTCTTCTATCCAATGTAAATATTTATGTCTTTTCTTGACTGTGTCCATCATTGGTGCAAAAATTCCACTAAAATTTCTGATGAACTTCCTGTAAAAACTGGCTAGTCCATGGAAGCTTATAAATTCAACTCATTCGAAGAGATCACGAACCCCAAATAAATGAGTTCCTTCTTCAGATTTATCAACAACTTCTCTTTCTGCAACTTCCTCATTACTAGAGTTAGGTGTCTCAAATTTTCCTCCTCAGTCTTACTGACGATCAATATATCATCAAGATACACAATTACAAACTTTCCAATGAAATCCTTCAATACTTTGCTCATCAATCTCATAAAATTACTTGGTGCATTCATCAAACCAAACGACATGACAATCCATTCATACAGTCCTTCATTCGTCTTGAATGTTGTCTTCCATTCATCACCTTCCCTCATTCTAATTTGATGATATTCTCTTTTCAAATCGATTTTTGAAAAAAACTTTTCTCCACTCAAGAAATTCATCAAGTTATCCATCCTCGGTAAAGGAAATCTATACCTGATGGTGATTTTGTTTATAGCCCTCGAGTCTGTACACATTATCCATCCACCATCCTTCTTTGGACTTAACACTGTTGGTACAACACATGGACTCAAGCTTTCTCTAATCAACGCTTTTTCCATCAAATATTGGACTTGCTTCTTAACTTCTTCATTCTCCTGCGGTGTCATTCTGTACGCTGCTTTGTTTGGTAAACTTGCTCCTGGTATAAGGTCAATGTGATGTCTTATACTCTTGATGGCCGGAAACGAACAAGGTAAATTGTCCACCACTATATCAACAAATTCCTCCAACATTTCCCGAATTTCCTCCGGTAGATCATCTATCGAAGTACTAGTCAAAATGACTCTAGGTTTTCTCACCACAACAAACTTTATGTCTTCTTCTTTCCTAACTTCATCCAGAAGTTCCTTCCCACTCATGAGAAGTATAATGCTGCTTGCTTATTCTTTCGCCTTTTTGTCTTCAATCAGAAGCAACATATGCGTCCTACCATTTTTCTCCAAGGTATAGGTGTTCTTTCTCTCATCATGAACAACATTCCTGTCATATTGCCACAGCCTCCCCAACAAAAGATGACAAACATACATGGGAATAACATCAAATAAGATCTCATCTCTATATCCCCCTATCTTAAATTCAACTAAACATTGTTTAGTGACTGTTACCTGATGTCCCTTTTGCAACCACAAAACCTTATATTGGCTTGGATGTGCAACTTTCACCAATTCTAGCTTCTCCACCATCTCTGTGGATACTAGATTATTGATACTTCCACTATCCACTATCACTTTCATACCCTATCCTTGGTCTTGCAAGCAGTTCTGAACAAATTGTTTCTCTGGACCAGGTTCTCTGCCTCCTTTTCTTGTTTCAAGAGAACTTTCCTCATCATTAAGGATCTTCCACCTTCTGCATATTCTACCTCAACATTTCTCCTTTGCGCTTATGAAATGTGAGCTTATCCTCCTCCATCCATTCTTCTATCAGGACATTCAAAAGATTTGTGTCTGATACTTCCACAGACAAAGCACTTTATTTTGCCTCCTCTGCCTCTTCTTCTTCCTCTTGCTCGTGGAAAAGTGTTCTTATTGGCATATTGTCTTCCCTGTGAACTTCCTCCTATTTTTGGGTGATTATGAGGCTTCTTTTATTCATCTTTTGGCATATGTACTCTGTCTTGGGCAACTACTTTGCCTCTGCTCTGACTCGTACCTCCGCCCCTTTGACCTTTCTTTCGGGTCAATTTTTCTTCTGCCTTAGAAGCAATTTGATAATAATCTTCCACATTTCTAATTGTCACCATGCTCATCTCATCTTGAATTTCATATCTCAAGCCATTCATGTATCTAGTGAATTTTTCATCATCACTCTAATGACGACTTACTCTAATGTTGATTATGTAAAACTCTTCAGTGTATTCCTTCGCTGTCATCCCCTTCTGTCTCAAATTCTGCATTCTTCGAAACAAATTAATTTGATAGTCCATGGGTATAAACTTGGATTTCATCTTTGCGACCATCCTATCCCAACTTTTGATTATTTGTTTGGCTTTGCAATGCCTGTTAGCCTGTAGTTCATCCCACCACAGTGATGCATGCCATTTCAGTCTAGTGACATCATGTTTAACTTTCTTATCTTCTTCGATATATTCATAATCGAAGTACTTATCCAGATCTCTAAACCAATATTGCAGCTCATGAACATCTAAGTTGCCTTCATACATCGATATGTCCATTTTTTATTTGGCCCCTATTCTTGCAACAACTCTAAATAGACGTTCTTCGAAAACATCTTCGGCTACAAATTCCTCTTCGGCTCCAACCTCATTCTCTCTTTCAGCCTATATCTCTAGTATCAACTGTTCATCTTTGTTCTGTCTCCATAACATCTAATCGAGCATGGAGTTGCCTCATTTCCCTCTCAACATATGGATCAAGCATTGGATTTTCCTGACATCTTCTTGGTGGCATTGTGTTCAATCTTCTCTTTGCTATAAAAATTCAAAATTTGTGCTCTGATACCACCTAACACAACACCCCTACCTCAACAAGTTTTGCTTGACCTCCCAGTCTAAGGATCATTCTTAATCTCCCTCGAGCTGAGATGGCTCTTCGATTCCCAGCTGGAATATTCCCACTTGTAACCACAAGTCCTTTTTAGGAGTTACACCTGTGCGAATAAGCACTAGGCGTGAACTCTTACCCATGTGACCAACCGATGTGACCAGAACCTTTTTCCGGAAAGGCATGGCGGGTTTCGTGACTTCGTGATTCCCGTTGCTAAGTTCCCCGACTCCTTCAAATCTCGAAACCCCAAAATGGGCTAACGGGTCTTCTATCTCCTCCCTTAAGTCCTTCTGATGTGACCCTCTGCCACAACCTGAGGCCCAACCTCCAAGCATGTCGAAAATTCATGACTCGGGAGTTCATGATACAAGGCTCCTCCTTTTCCCCGAAGTTCAAACTCACGACTTCTTTGTTGCGGGTCGACGGTTCAGGTTTGTCTGTGATCTAACAGTCTAGATCCTATCGGGATTTCATGATTCTTGCCTTCTTATCACAACTTTCTCCACACCTCGAATTCCAAAATGACGAAATTCAAGAACGAGATCAACGTGATCCATATCTAACGACTATTCTCCCTCCTAAGCTTCCAAATTCTTAAGGACTCTTTCCTTAACCCTTCCGTTGATCTGTGAGATCCAATGGTCCATGGAAAATCAGTAGTCTCCCTCTTAGAAACTTCAACCGTCCATCCAATTTCTTGATAAATTTTGACCAAATAGCTTGGCGTATTTTCTCCTGAGCTTGATTCTGCGAGGTGATTTCAACCCCCATCTTCCTTCGAACTCTTCAAAGTCTCTATCCTTCTTAAGCTTGGTTCTTGCTGCAAACTCACGGATTCCAAGGGATTCTCGCGCACACTCTTTGCAGCCTTCACGATAATCACTGATTATCTGATGTCTTCCTCTTCTGTGCACTCATTGTAACAAAAATCCTTCCACCACTCACTTGGGTTGGAAAAGTTTAAGACTTCAACCGACCTGCACACTCCTTGCACAACTCTGTGCTATACCTTCACTTCCGCTGATATGAGAACAATGGTATCTCTCCTAAGATTTTCTAAGGTAAAACTCAGAACACTTGTTGATGCACTCTTTGCGGACTTTCACTGTACTCCTTGCAGGAATTCTCAGGACGAGAAACAATTGAAACTCATACTCTCCCTCTCACTGACTCCATACATTCAACATGAAATCACAGATACATAAATCATTGAAACAAATGCATAATAGAGAATATAAGAAAACTGTAAACATACCATTAAGAAATGTAAACAGTAATCACCACAACACCATGAAACTGAATTAAGCCTTCTCATATTAATTTTAGTGCTTCTGTACATGGTTTCAATATCAAAAGCTACCTGCTTATACAAATTTCTGTTATGTTCTCCTATTCTCTTTCTCTACATCTCTACCGCTTAGTTACAATGAGAACAATGATAAAATAGAATCCATACGAGGGAGATTTCTAGAGGTTTCCCTCCTACACTCTATGCTATCTAATTGAAATAAATACTACAACTACTTTACATTTAATACAATAAATGCCTCTAACCTATATATGAGAGCTACGCTCATGATCTACGTTACAATACCAAAAAAATTTAAGGGCAATTATGTCCCCCCAACTATTACATTAATGTTTCATCTTTTCCAATTCAAAATGCCTTCAAAATGTGCACTGGTGCATATCAAGTTGTCCTCTACTTGCACATGCTTGATTTGCTGATGATGCTCCTGCATCATACTTACAAACAAAAAATGATATTGTCTCACTATGATAGGCCATGGGGTGGCTGTGCTTAGTGAGAACGACACACATGACATAGTATGAAGCATCTGTCTTGATCTCAAAGGGATGCTGCAAGTCCGGTAGTGAAGGTATTGGGGCTGAGCACAAGCGCTGCTTCAAATCATCGAACTCTTGTTATTGGGACCGACCCCAATTTATTTTTTCCTTACCACCATCATTGGTTACTTGGATGAGGGCCCATGCAATATGGGAGAATCCTAACATGAACCTGTGGTAGAAATTGGCAAGGCCCAAAAAGATTTGAATCTCAGTGATTGTGGTTGGGGATGACCAGTCACAGATGACTTAGATTTGGCTAGATCCACATGTACATCATATTGATAGACAATGTAGCCTTGGTAATTAACCCTGTCCATGCTGAAGGATCATTTTTCCAAGTTGGCGTAGAGATGTTTCTTCCGTAGGGTGTGCAAAACCCGTTGAATATGTTGTAAGTGTTTTTCCCAAGTCTTGTTGTAAATGAGGATGTCATTTAGATACACCATTACAAAATTATTGGTGAATGGTCGCAAGATATCATCCATCATCCTCATGAAAGTGGCTGGAGCATTTGTCAAACCAAAGGGCATGACCAGCCATTCAAAAAGACCTTCCTTTGACTTGAAGGTAGTCTTCCATAAATCTGTCTCCTCTATCAATACCTGGTGGTAGACAGACTTCAAATCAATCTTACTGAAGTAATTGGCCCCCGTGAGATGATCAAGGAGATCGTTGATTCGGGGAATCAAGTACTAGGTTCTGACTGTGATTTTATTCAGGGCCCGATAATCAATGCAGAGTCACTAGGTTCCATATTTCTTATGTATCGGCATGACTGTGCTCCTGCAAGGTGATGATATGGGATAGATGTGCCCCTTGTGGAGAAATTTTTGTATTTGCTTCTTGATCTCCTCATTTTCTAACATAGAGCATCAATAGATTGGCCCATTGGGCAATGATGCTCCGGGGGTCAGATCGATGGGGTTCTTGACCTGATAGTGCAGAGGTACCCCAGTAGGTGAGGATAAGATATTTGAGTATTCTTCCACAACCTTATCCACTTGCTTCTGTTGTGTGGAGAGGTTGAACACGGAGACCCTGGATGTGGCTGCGATAGTTCGCTCATTCTGAGAGAGAATCACTAAGAAGACAAAGTTCCCTGTCTGAGAGATGACCTTTCTACATTGCATGATAGAGATCAAGGAAATAAAACTTGGTGGGACTGCCTCGGGTATCCTATACAATTTATTGTTCAAAGTAATAATAACACTATGAGGTCTAGACTCATATACATCATGATGTTTCCATAAATATGGTTGGACCAAAATAACATTACAAACTTCGAGAGGGGAAACATCACATAATACCTCATCTTTGAAGGGCTTGATGTTGTATGAAAAGTGACATTGTTGGCTGACGCAGATGTCTCTTCCTTGGAAGAGCCATCCAATGGTGTAGGGCTATGGGTGTGGCATTGTCGATAGGGAGAGTCACTTGAAAACCTCTGCTGAGATGAGGTTCCTTTGGCCACCGCTATCAATGATGAAGTGCAATGGGATACCCTTCACCCACATCTGTGAATGAAAAAGGTGCTCGCCTTCCTCTGGCTCATCTGGTTCATCGGGATGGAGCTTGGTGGTAGCAACAGTAGCACTGGGTTCTGCATCTATGATCTATCTCCCCCTTTCTAGTTTTGACTCAGAGTCAAAACCCACATCTGATTCAAAGTATTTTAACTTAGCCACTAGCGACTACTTTAAGTGACAATCAACAGTGTTATGCAAGGGGATCTTATGAAAGTCACACCACTTCTCGATATCTTTCTTTGTCTTTCCAGTGTCCTTATTTGCTTGTAGCCTGGACTGGTTGTCCTAAGGCTATCCATATTTTTTGTGTCCTTTTTTCTGCAGGTTGGGTCTTCCCTTTCCTGGATTTACCATGAGGGGTTCCCAAGCCCAATTTTCTGTGTCTTTTGTTTGAGATTCTGCTCGGTTTTGAGGGCATATCGGTAGGCCGTGCCTAAGGATGAGATGTACAGAAACTCCATTTCATCCTAGATGTATCTATGTAGACCTCCATGATACTTGAGCACTAGATGTCATTCAGAATATTTGATACCCAGCTTGGTGCACAAGGTATGGAAGATATTTGTGAACTCAGGCACTGCTTGGTCTCTTTCCTGTCGAATCATGGTCCATTTTGTGTACAGGTCGTCATAACTTCCAACAAGGTAGTATTGTTACTTAATAGCATCCCTAAAGGACTCCCAGGTGTCTGCGACTGTAAATAATGTGGGTTCCTCTGTTTCCTTTTGCTCACATAAAGTTTCCCACCAATCTTTGACATGGGGGATGACTTTGAGGAGTGAAAAAGTAATCTTTTCTCTATTTGAGAAGTTATGGACAAGGAAATACCCTTCTAGCAGATTCAACCATTTGTCTATCGTATCTGCGTCTATCTGAAATTAAAATATAGGAATATCGAAGTTGATTTGTACCTTGAAGGGGGCGATGCCTTCGTTTGAGGAAGATGCATCGCCTGTTGGTAGCCGCCGAAGGATTTGTGAAAAACTATCCATCATCTCATTCCACGGTTGCATGAGGGCTTCCTCGAGAAATTTTTTGAAGGGATACCATGTCCCGTCGTATTTCTTTTCTTCTGCCATGAGAGGTCATTTGGGTGTGCGAGAGATTTTTTCCTCAAGAGAAACAAGCTCGAGACCTAATTCTTTGTATCCTGACCTCGTTGGGGACATGCATTAAGAACGACAAGGAGTAGACCGCTCTAATACCACTGATCCAAATTATATTTTCAAAATGAAATGAATACAAATTATTATGAAAATATGCTTAACACAGAATAACAAATACATAGTAAAACTAGTTTCTATTAAATAAGGAAATAAGCTAAAACTATAAAATGCAGCAGAAACAAGCTTGCTAGAATGGTGGCAGCTTATCTCTGAGAAGATATGTGATGAACACGCTCATTCACAATAAGATGATTAAAATGAGGCTCTGAAGGAATTTTTACAATAAACAAGAATGTCTAAAACTCTAGACATCCAAAAAAACCTAACCCTAGGAGATGAAGCACCAAAAGTCATGTGGGCCCGTTTGGGTAAGTTAGTACATCAACTTCCCGGGGTCATAACTTTTGCATATGATCTCTGTTTTAGGGGCATGATATCCCATTGGAAAGTTCTATTCGAGGACTACACATTTTGTTTCTATATTTTGATTGTAGCGAGCCCTAAAAAACGTTGTTTAGGGCCTCAAAACGGCCCCGCAAGTCAGAGATCCAAAAACTAGGGAAAAACTGCCAAACTGGAAAACTGTCAAAATGAGTCAGTTGGAATAGGTGGGAAGCCACTGACATATTATTGGATCATGAGTGGATTTAGTGGGAACTAAGAAGGGTTGAGTGGACATCTATCACCCACTCATACCTATAATTTAGCAGGAAAAAAACCTAGACCACTATACCCTCAGTCTCAAGGAAGACAACATATGGGACAGTTAGGAAAACATATGGGATAGACAGGACAGGGGAAAACAGGACTGTGATATCCATTTTCAGAATACATGGGAGACTACTTGGCACTAGGCCTGTAGTGTCGCGTTGACATGAGCTTGATAGACTAATTTTTGACCAAGTATCAAAATAGGCCCAAAGAAGCACAAAGGGGTAACATACAACCACAAAACCTGGATTTTATCAAGAAAGTTGGGAAACTAGCAATCCATTCTTTTCATGGATATTCTAAGTGTTCATCTTAGGAATGGGTACAAAATATTGACACATAATTCAAGCTTAATCATATGACAGAATCATAAGCCATAAGGTTCGCCACATAACATTTGGAGGGGGAAGCTCATGAGTGGTGGCATCATGGATTGTTAAGGACCAAATATCAATATAGCATAGAAAAACCTCATAATAAGTACTCAACACCTTGAAAAAGAGATAAATTCAGATAATAAGCCTCTTCGAGGGGGAAACCTTTTTATGCCCACATAAATGTACAATTCCAAGATGATTTCAATTGAAAATGTTTCCTTGGTATATATAGGAGACTAGGAGGTATAATTACAACTAATGGAATAAAGATGACATAAATAAAATAACATTACTAATGTAATATGCCCCAATTAAGGGGTAATAAGCCAATATTAGGGCTTAACATGCCCCTCCCCTTGAGACAAGTGTTGTCTGCAACGCTTGAGTAACTCTGGATTCTTCTGTATAAAAGAGTCATCTTCCCAAGTGGAATCTTCAACAGATAGTTTCCTCCATTTAATGAGATACTCTGAAATGGATCTATTCCTCAGTTGGAAAAATCTTGTGTTAGTGATGGATTCAATATCCAATATGATTTTTCCTTCCTCATCAAGTTCTGGAAATACAATTTGAACTAGGATCTTGTCGCCTATAACCTTCATTAAGCATGAAACATGGAAAACTGGGTGTACTCGTGAAGATGCAAGCAACTCCAATTTGTATGACATAGTAACAATCTTTTGCAACACCTTATAAGGGCCATAGTACTTTGGTGATAATTTATTATTCTTTTTGGCTTTCTTGAGGGACATCTGTTTGTATGGTTGTAGTCTTAAAAACACCCAATTCCCTACTTCAAAACTTCTTTCACTACGATGTTGATCTGCTTGTTGTTTCATGCGATTATGTGCCATGGTCAGGTTGTCCTTTAAGATTTGGAGAACTTGTTGTTGATGCTCAATGTGATCTTCCACTGTTTGAACCTTATATTTTTCTTTTAGAAAAGAAGTGATGGAAGGAGGGTGGTATCCATAGAGTTCCATAAATGGTGTCATTTTTGTTGCAGTATGAAAGGAAGTGTTATACCACAATTTTGCCAAGAGTAACCATTTGAACCATTGTGTTTGTTTATCAGAGACAAAGAAACGAAGGTAGCCTTCTAGACATTTGTTCACTATATCAGTTTGTCCATCAAATTGAGGATGATAGGAAGAGATATGAGCCAATTGAGTACCCAAACAAGAAAATAATTCTGTCCAAAAATGTCCAGTTGTTTGAAGGAAAATCTCCCTGCGGACAAGTAGATCTCCTCAAAGAGCTAGACTCTTAACTCTAAGACAGAAAATGCTTATCATGGTCACTGACTTCCTTTTAGGTCTACACAAACTAATGCATGAAGAGGAAGGAGGAAAGACATACCTTTTACCGGTGTTGTCCCTGCACGCTCCGAGTTGAGCTCCAATCTTTTGCTCCTCGATGGATCCTGTAGACAAACAAAGTACGACCACTTCCTACTCTATCAAGATTAGTCCGAAATAAATATATCTACTAAAGAGACAAATTCATGTGATATTGAACATGAATTAAAAAGAAACAGGCCAAGCAAATTATATTAATGAGGACAAAACATTACTTACAGCCGTAGATGGAAGGTGACAGTTCTGCCAAGTCCTCCTTGTCTAACCCTTGCTCAAAAGATCCACGATCTGAATGACGATAGCTTCACTGATTGCTCCCTATGAGATCATAGGTCTCTTGATTCCAAATCATCTTTGTTCCAGCACCACTTATAATATCATAAGTTTGGTGTGATTCTCCCTTTCCAGTCCCCTTTCACCATGAGAAAGCTTGCTTATATAGCCTTGGAGAGGCTCAACAACTTGAGATATCTTTGGGGTGAGTTGAGGATTTTCCTCCTTCAGTTAGGGATCTACCCTAAGATCATGGCTTGACCGAGTATTCGAATCCAACTTCCTTCTAAGAGTGAAAAGATCCTTCCCCCATTCTTCTCAACAAATCAACTGCTGCCCAGAATAGGTAGCGCTCCCTCAAAAGGGCACTCAGAGCGTTATAAATCTCCCTAGTAATGTATAGGGGAGCGCCAACACTCATGAGGTTAGGAGAGCTCCTACAAACGGGAAAAAAAGTGTTATAACTCTCCCTGATAGCTTATATGGGGGCGCCAACACTCCTGAGAGAGGTATAGAGGAGCGCTCCCCTCCAAAAACTCAGTTTTTTGGGTGCTTTCATATGGAAAGAGGTTCATAAGCCTGTTGGCTCATTTCTCTTCTTCAAAATCAAATGTTTGAGGTGTTTCAAGTGTCCTTCTCATGTTGTTATAGGCACAACATAGGCATCATGGCAGTATGCTTTCCTTGACACTTGTGACACTTGTGAGAAAAATGTGACCCTTGTAATGACGACACTTGCGACACTATCAAAGTGAGTATTTTCGATGTGTAACAGATTGCCCCCCAAAGTATGAAGTTAGAAGAAAGGAACTGGTAACTGAAATGCTTTGTAGACTTTCAAGCAAGGGTATAGACACAGAGAACCTAATAGAAGCTGCACACAAACATTCAACAAATATTATGACATGTTTCAAACTCAAGGCAGGCATACCTATGCTTGGGTGATAAAAACTTGCAAGATATGGCCGCCATAAAATACACCGCGGATCCATAATTGTATTGATAAAAAGGTATAGCCACTGAAAATACACTGTGGATCTATACTCCCATGACTTGAACTGATCATAGCCATGAAGAATACACAGTGGATCTACGAGATGACAAGACATAGCCACGACCAATACAAAGTGGATCTATGTAACAGTATATGTGTCATTGTTCAAAATAAATTCCATCACAACCTGGGCAATGTACATATCAGAGTGATCACTCAACCCAGGGTCTTCTTAATGATCTCGACGTAGTACTAATCTAACCATGTGAATATATGTCCCGATGTCGAACATGGTAGAAACCACTTGATTACCGGTCAATGATGTAAACCGTTAACAAGCACGAGGGAGATCACCATTAATGTCAATGATTCCCAAGGTACCCTAGTACATTCCAATGAATGTGAATGGATGAGCTGAAGTCGAACATCCGTGGAATCATTCGATTAGAGGTCAATGATGTAAACCCACTGTCGAACATGAGGAGGCCTACCATTGAGGCATGCAGGTCCCAAAGTACTAACTGGTTTCTAAGTCTAGTTCCTAGATAATGTGTTGAAGTCGACATGAATAGGCTCGTTGAAGGAGCGCCTTGATGTATCCCCCATCAACGACATGAAATGGACATAGATATGTAATTGGTAGATCAAATGAACATGGATTGACATGGGTATTGAGACAAGATATTTGTGATGGCTGACTCTCGAGGTGGATACTTCCCTTGAACACTGAGGCACAACAGTAGAAACATGACATGGACCAAAACACGATGATGCA
>JZKD02S2097634.1:178113-234461 GCA_000966675.3 Picea glauca
ATTATTCTCTCTATAGATGTTGGGATTGGTCCTTCTAGTAGCCATAGCCATATTTTTACTTTCAATATTTCTTGCCACCTTAAATGCATTCTCCAATGATTTGGGTTCCCAAAGGGAAACCTCATGTTTAATGTTATCCTTTAAAGTTCCTATGAATACATAAATCAAGTGCTCATTTGGAATATCTATTACCTTTATATTCAATCTTTGGAAGTTCTCAATGTGCTCTGTAACTGAACCTTTTTTCTTGAGATTTATCAATTAGCTAAAGAAGGTATTGCTCCTTGTATCCTCATGGTGTGCTATCATTGCTTCCGTGAAAATTTTCCAAGTGACGAGTGATTTGCAAGAACAAATCCATCGACACCATACAAATTGATTGGTTTCTAAATATAAATAAGCAATTCGTACCTTTTGTGTATGTGGCACATTATGTAGATCAAAGAATTGCTCCATCTGAAGTATCCATGTGATTGGGTCCTTGCCATCAAACTTCCTCATATTGACCTTAGGAATGTGGTTGGTCTTCAACCCAAAGTTGGAATTTCTCCATTCTTGATTCACCTTCCTTGTGTCCTCATAATGAATTTCATGGGATACATTTTCACTTTCAGGTGTCCTCTCTTTTATGAATTTTTTCAATCCTTCCATGATCTCCCCTTTTAAACCCTCCATCATCTCTTGCAGTTCATCTTTTTTCACTTTCTTCTTTTGTAAATCATTTATGTCCCTATGCATTTCTTCACATTCATCAAGAGCCCATGTAGGATTATCTGAAGGCCTATTTGGTGTAGAATTTCCCTTTTTGGGTGGCATGTTGGCCAAGTATCACTTTTGAACCTTTATTTTGAGGTGGTTCTGCTAGACAATATTTCTTCTGCTGTATCTCCAAAGTTTCAGCCCTTCTGGGTACGCAAATTTATTTTTTGTAGTTCTATGATATTTCTTCTCTGCCATTCCACAAGTCTGATCAAAATTGGATGTGCCAAGTGGAATTTATGGTAATTCCCCACAAATTGCTGATTTTTTGCCTTTCCGGGAGATGTCACTTGTATAGCGTTCCCCACATAAAATGATTGATATAAAATTCTGAAACTCGTACCAGAAATACTACAGACTATCCACTATTCAATGCAACCAGTCTCACTCAATTTGGATACTCTAGGAAGAAGTTATGATTGTTTTACCTAGAACACCTTATTGAGACTAGTCAATAGGACTAGTCAGATACCCTATCTTCCACATGGTGTATCTACAAATGTAAGACGAACCAGAAGCTGAAATTTTTACCAAAAATACCTTACTAATTTCTATGAATATTCTCCATATTTTAGGGTCTGAAACGTTACATAAATGTTTTTATAGCGAAAATTACATAATGAATCAGTTCAGGATGATTCCAGAACCCTATCTTGAACAGGCCGTATCTATGAAATCATAATGCCTCAGGAGATGATTTTTTAACCCAACGTACCTTTATCCGTCTACTAAATATCCTCCAAGACATTCCTTTATAAATGTTGTAGAAAAAATGTTATAGCGAAAATTCCAAGGTGTCTCAGATGTAGCACAAAACCCTAAGACCTTGAGCTCTGATACCATATGTTAAGAACCGAATATCAATATAGCATAGAAAAACCTCAGAATAAGTACTCAACGCCTTGAAAACGAGAGAAATTCAGATAATAAGCCTCTTCTAGGGGGCAACCTCCTTATTCCCACATAAATGTACAATTCCAAGATTATTCCAAATGAAAATGTCTCCTTGGTATATATAGGAGACTGGGAGGTATAATTACAACTAATGGAATAAAAACCACATAAATAAAATAACATTACTAATGTAATATGCCCCAATTAAGGGGTAATGAGCCAATATTAGGGCTTAACATGGATTGGCGACCTTGGTTCATAATTGTATCACATCCTACCTAAAGTTCACATATATATTGATGATGATATTTAATTGAAGAGATACAAAACTTCACTTCTGAGACTTGACACAATTGTGACATACTTGATCAACTGAGACTTAAATTATAGAGTTCCAGAGGAAAGCAATAGTAGTGACTGGAATATCTGAGCACATATTGGTGATGGTCTTTACAGAGGGGTTTATAGAACCATTGAAGGGTTGGGTGAAATTATTCAAACCTCACACTCTACAAGATTCCATTCTGCGCACTATAGATATGGGGGATTCAGTGTAGAAACCAAACTTTTTTACCAAAACCTTTTTTCCAGAAAAGGAAAAGGATCAGAAAAATCCTCAGAAAGAATTGAGGGGTAACGGAAAACTTGATGAGGAGACCAGGCGTGAGCCTATGAGAAAGAAGTTATGCTTCAATTGTAGAGATCTGTAGATTCTAGGACATAGATGCATGGGAAAGGGGAATATCCATTACATTGAGGTGGAACTACATAGTGAGGAGGAGGAAGAGATCATATCGACACCTGACAATGCTTCTTCAAGTTCTGAGGAAGAACATGCACATGAGGAGGGGGAAATATCCAAGGAAAACACAACCATATATTGGACCACATGCACACGAACAGAGGAAACCATGATTCCCAGTGAAGGGTGGAGTCATAGCAACCCTTTCAGGAGCCTCGAGGTATGATACCATTAGACTCAGAGGACTCATCCAGGGGTAGCATGACACAACACTAGTAGATGGTGGGGCAATCAATAACTTTATTGATGCAACAATAGTCTCCAGAAGAGGATTGCAGATAGAGGAGTTTGAGGGATTCACTGTAGTAGTGGTAGATGGATACAACATGACATGTTTAGATAGGGTACCATACCTGGAAGTTAAACTAGGTAACTACACCATGACGTAAACCTTTTACGTAGTTGACCTATCATATATTGATATGGTATTGGGCGTTTAGTGTTGTACTCACTGGGAAAGATTAGTACCAATTATCGAACCTTGATAATGATATTAAAGGATATGAATGACAAAAAGGTGGTTTTGAGGGACATATCTTCAGGAACACCCAGGATAGTGTCGAAAAATAGGATGGATGGGATTTTTAAACATGGGGATGTGTCGTATGCTACAAAATGTTTGATTACCACGAAGAAAGAACAAGATGGTATAAAAAAGTATCAGACAAAGATAAGGACTTTACTGAGTCAGTATGAGATGGTATTTGGGTCGATACCCCTAGGGAGACCGCTCGATAGTGGACTTGAGAACATTATTGAGTTGGAGGAGGGTACAACACCAGTGATCACAACACCATATAATCATCCTAAGAGATTCAAGGATGAGTTCAAAACATAAATCAAGGAATTTCTTGAGATGGGTCACATCATGCCTAGTATTAGTCCATTCTCTTCTTTTGTGGTATTGGCCATGAATAAGGATCATACGTTGAGGATTTTCATATATTATTGTGCACTCAACAAGAAATCAATCAAAAGTAGGTACCCCATTCCACGCATAGATGAGTTGATGGATGAATTACATGGGGCAGTCTACTTCTCAAAGATAGATCTTCACTCAAGCTACCATCATATTAGCATCAAAGAGAAATATATTGAGAAGACAACTTTCAGGTGCCACTTTGGGAATTTAGATTTTTTGGTCATTCCATTTGGGTTGACCAACGCACCAACAACCTTCCAATCTTGCATGAACCATATTTTTAGGGTTCAGTTGCAGAATTTCCTTTTGGTCTTCTTCGATGAGATCTTGATCTATAACAAGACTTGGAAACAACACCTAAACCACTTAGATGAGGTACTAAGCATCATGCAGTCTCAATCACTCTATGCCAAAGAATCCAAGTGTGAATTTGGTATGAGATAACTTTTTTACTCAGGCCACATCATCAACAAGAATGGGGTGCAGGTACACCATGATAATATCAGGGCCATTTTGGATTGGCCAACACCCAGGAACATCACATAGTTGAAAGGGTTCTTTGGGTTATGTAGTTACTACATGATATTTGTCAAGGGGTTTTCACAGTTGGGGGCACCACTCATAGATTTGACCAAGAAGGGGGCTTTCAACTAGATGGAAGAATCATAATTTGTTTTTGAAAATATGAAGGAAGTAATGAACACTTTCTCAGTGTTGGCACTTCCTAACTTCACCCAATCGTTTGTATTAGAATGTGATGCATCAAGGGAGGGAATTGGAGAAGTATTGATGTAGGGAGGCCATCCTACAGTCTTCAAGATAAGAAATATCAGAGAGAAAACAAGGCTCTATTCCATATACGACAAGGAAATGCTATCTATCATGCACACCTTAAACAAGTTCAAACAATATTTAGTGGGCAACAGGTTTGTGGTAAAAGCATATCATAATAGCTTAAATGATTTCCTAGAACAAAAATACCTTAGTGAAAGACAACATAAATGGGTCATGAAGGTCCAAGCCTTTGAATTTGACATTGAATATGTGAAAGGAAAAAAGAATGTCGTAGTAGATGCCTTATCTAGAATACCAATGAGTTTCTCATTGATGGGTATATCTATAGATTGGAAGGCTCATTTATTAGTGGAGTAGCCAAAAAACAAATTCCCCTGTGAGGTATTGGATGGGAAGGTTGTGGATGATAGGTACAAAATACTAGATGAGGTCATATTTTATAAGGACTGAATCTACTTAGTCCCAGAATCTAAAATCAAGAGAAATATTTTGAGAGCATTTCATGACTCACCGTTAGCAGGACACGAGGAGTACTTCAAAACATATAGGGATATTGAGAGATATTCTCGTGGAAGGGTCTCAAGGACAATGTGTTGAGACACGTCCAAGAGTGTGTGACTTGTTAGTAGAATAAGTTAGAGAAGACTCACCCTGGGGTGTTACTTCAACCTCTACCCATTCCAAAGAAGAAATTGGACATCATATCTATGGAATTCGTCAAAAGTCTACCTAAGGTGTAGGGTATATATTGTATATTTTTTGTGGTTGATATATTGACCAAGTTTGCACATTTCTTCACAATTCCCACATAGTACAAGGCACACCAGGTTGCAGAAACTAGTAAATTTGGGTCATTTTGTGACAAATCTTTCGATGCTATTGTGACATTATGTAATGGATATTGTGACGAATCTTGGGTCTCCCAAACATCTCTTCACGTGAAGTTGAAAGTGTGATGAACCTCGTAAAAAGTCGCAAGAGTGACGACCCAAGGAAGTCGTTGCAAGCGAGATGACCAACGGTGATCGTCGTAATAAAGATGACCAACAATGGTAATTGCAAGAATGAAAAAATAGCTAAGTAATCACAAGAGAGATGAACTAGGACTATTGTTGCAAGAGAGATGAACTAGGTCTATCGTTGCAAGAGCGAAAAAATACGGCTATTGCCGCAAGAGAGACAAACTAGGGATATCGTCACAAGAGCGACAGTACCCTAGTTCGTCTCTGTTGCGACAAACATTATAGATAGTTGTGACTATAGATAGTTGTGATGAACTATATTTACTATCGACGAAAGGGGTTTGTCAATAGTATAGATAATAAGTCACAACTATCTATACTATTCGTCTCGCTTGCGACGAAGAGTCGATAGTTCATCGCAATGTTTCGTCACTATTGAGACACATATATTTATAAAAAAAAAATAATAATAATGGAGATTGCTTGTGCTCCTTCTAAAGGAGATAGCTTGTACCATTGGATGCAAAAAAATGTCCCCACAAACCATTAGCACCATCAATGAGGTGTGTGGATGTTGGTATGGACATTCTTTGCAAACATTCCATATGATCATGAACTTTGTGCAACTCCTGGAGGAATTATGGGTTGAATTCATTTGAGATAGATAGGATAACATTGGATCTATTCCAACATAGCATATCCGAAAATGGGAAATGACTTCTATACATATCTCCATTGAAGTCTTATAGAAATGATGCAAGATTGTGAATAAACTGAATAAGCAACCCCATACATCATAGTAGAAAATTTTAAAATTGAAAAACATGTGAGAAATAAGAAAAAAGTCTTGTGAGAGGGCTCCAAATTGAAAAACATGTGAGAAATAAGAAAAAAGTCTTGTGAGAGGGCTCCATCCACTACCATTGAAAAATTATTTGATTCATGCAAAAGTGTGTGCTTCTTCAATTTTATGCTTGTATAGTTTGAGTCCATATCATTGAATATGAAAACCACTATGGAAGAAGTAACACTAAAGCGCAATGAAGGTCAAAGAACAATATCTCTACATGATAGCAAGGAAAAATAATTGAAACAAGCATATTAGGTTTTCGAAATATTTGGAGAAGGAACAAATGTCAAGACATTGAAAATTGTTTATTTAATAAGGGAGTAGAGGGGACCAAACACAATTACAGTAGTCTATTCAAATTTTCTATTACTTTTATTTTATTCTTTCTATTACATTTTTTTGACAATGTTCTTTTCCACTTGTTTGAAATTAAAAAAACTTGTTTAAAATTGTGTTATTTATTTATTTATTCATGGGTAGATTTATCGAGGTTTTAGATATAAAACGGATGAATGGATCAATGACAGGTCTTCAAAATTTTTCTCACAAGACTTTGCACATACCACTCCCAACAAGACACCCACCTTCAACTACTTTGTCAAATAGCTACAAAATTCCCATGTTAGAGGCTTAACGTTACATCACCTGAAGATCTACGCACATGTAGACCACACTTCTGTGTGGTTGAGATGCTCCAGGAGAATGTTCTTGTATATTCCCAAATCATTATGGGATTAAAAATATCAATCGCTAATTTTGTAATTCTATATGATTGATTTCCATTATCATCTAATATAAGGATCTGATATATGGTGCTCCCTCTTCTAAGTCCTTTACCTATAAAACTTCTTCTTCGTCAGTGGGAGCCTATAGAATTTGAAAAGAATATCATCTTTTTTCCTCAAATATCTACAATGGGGTTAAACTACTGCCTTGGTTCAAATGGTGAACTCTCTAAACAAATTTCAATTACAGAGTTAGACATACCTTTTGTGTCTCTAGGATGATATCCATGGAGACAAAAAATGACGCATAACACATAACTATGCACATCAAGTTGACATGGACCATTATGGCTATGGATCTTAAAATGATGTGATATTGTTAGAGATCATGTAGGTCACTACATATTGTACAAATTGTCCTACAACCATATAATTGAATCTCCCTTGGAATATAGTTACATAGTTGAGGAAGTAATGATTAGAGATGTCACATCCAAAGGAAAGTTGTTGATATTGTTAGCTATATTCCAACATTCTATTAATTGTGTTTTATTTGATTTTATAGATATGTATTAAATGGCTTGAGAATATTCAATTCTCAAGGACATTTGTAATAATTTATCTTTTCTAGTATCTTCGTAATACACATGTATATAAGAAAACATTCACCTCTGACTAAGGGGACAATAGACAATGGATGATGATGGAAAAGACATTCTGATATTTTGAATCTATCTTTGTTTTTTTCCGCATAAGTTTAGTTCAATGAGTTCTTTGTGTTAGCATGAATGGTTAGGTTGATAATTTAAGTTATTGTTTTTGTTATACGTTCCAACACCCTATTCTATAGAGACATAGACCATTCTAGAGGAGAAGGTGTTGTGTATATTAGGTATCTTTTCATTCATGTTTTGATATATGTATTTGATTTCTATATCTTAACAATTTCCTTTAAATTCCATAATAGATTAGTTTTCCAAGCTCGTTAATTCAATCACTCACAATTCTTATATCTTAAGATTTTATTCAACAATCCTATAGATTAGTTCTCAATTCATCATTTTTAATTCCCATAGCTTAGTTTTCAATTTAGAATTTTCCAACACTTGTAGAATCTACTTTATGAAAAATACTTGAAATATACAAGTGTATATGATTTCAATCATGCAATGTGTGTTTTCATAGGAGTAATTGTCTTTTCAACTTGTAATTACTTAAGATAGGAGTATCATTTATTTTCCTTTTGGTAGAAGCATTATAGATAACAAGAAGCAATTCAAAATCTAAAGAAGAAAATCTAAATCTAAATCCAACACAAACAATGAACATCATCTCCCAAGATCTTAGATCCTTGGGTTGATAGAGTAAATGCACAATTAATTTAACCATTGTTGTTATTATTAATGAGGTGCCATTTTTAATAGGGAGATTATTTGACCCATTAGGCTACAAGTTGCACTCTTAGGCCATTTTCATTCCCACCATTAGAATCTTTGATACACATTAATCATAAAAAAATATATCATTATTTTAGTGTCCTTATCAATACTATGTACATATTCAAATGAATAAGCTGACATAAGTTTGGAACTATTGAAACCCACAAACAAGGCGATCTCATACAAACAAGCATGTAAAATTTAAATCCAAACTTGAACAATTCAATCTCTTAAATTTCATGTTTACCAATTCCTTCAAATATCTAGGATGATATCCATGGAGCCACAAATTGATGCAGAAATTGTATGTCAAGGCCAATAGAACCAAGGAGTATTGAATCAATTGACTAAGAGAAGCTGAAATTATCATTATCTGTATAATAAAATTACATTCACAGATATATACAAGCCATAGAAATAGCCTTGTATATATTATCAGATGAAAAAGTACCCATATTGTCAATGAATTATATGCATCATTACATGTTCAACTATATAATGTACATCTAACTGTCTTATAAAATTATTATACATCATCAATTTCTTTTAGTCTTGTTTTGTGTTTTCCAGTTCTTAAGTAATTCATCCATCTCCATGTCTTCGTTTACTGGGTTCTCTTCAACAATTGATGTTGCTTTAGTCCTTTCACGTCGAGAACACTTTGTATCATACCCATGGAGTGGAGGCCGCTATGAGGGGCCATCACCTACAAAAACAAAAAATATTAAATTTTTATGGCCAATTTTTAAACATCATTGAAGTAGTCCATTAATATTAAAAAAAAACTCTGCAATGTAATTATTTATGTGGTCCACTAGTCGACACCGTTAGAATGGATTCTGTATTCGCCTTATCTTCAGGCTGAGGAGGCTCAACTACAAAATTCTATGCCATTGAAACGACAAAATTTATAAGGACAAAATCATAAATGTATAAGTAATAAAAATTAGAAGTACAAAATTTATAAGTATGAAATTATTAAGTATATGATTAATATACAACGATTTTACCATCATGGTCCTCAGTCACAGAAACATATTGGGGATGCACCCCACTGGTATGGGGCTACTGGGGAGAACCATGATCTTCTGGCCACACTGCACTATCAACGTTCTATTGTCCAATACTAATGGTTTCATTGATAGTGCTGCTCCCCTGATTAAAACAAAGTAAGACATTAAAGTTATGGATGATATCAAACATTGATATATTTTATAAGTAATGAAAGGTCAATGTGGATTGATTTTTATTTACCTTATCCCACAAACTAGATGTTAGGGTCTGCCCCATGCTTTTCCTACGATCAACCAGAAATTTATAGCCATACTTGTAACCAAGTTGGAGGTCTTCCTTCGTGGTTTCAGTTTCAAAGTCATCTCCCTGCATTGCATAAGAATAGTTTTTTTAATGTTTTTGGCTGCAATTACCTGAAATTTGTAAGGGTATACAAATAATATTCTTAAGATGTTTGGGTACTTATGATTCATGACTGTAACCTCGAGTAGTATCCCTAGCCTATCTTGTGTTGGCCATGTTTGGAAATCCTTTCTTTGGTTTCTTTTGAAGTGTCATGCAACCTATCATCAAAATTTTCAAGTATGTTATATATAACCACAGTTTTATTTAGATCTAAAGAAAACTAAAGCTGGTATTGAAATCAAAATATTGTAATTTACCTTGGGGTACCGGTTATTTTTTCTCCTATTTTTTTCAACATATTTTCTTTTGCATCATCAATGATCGCCCTCCACTCCCTCTCTAGAATTGAGGGAGGATGCTCATACCTAGGGTTTCCTGCCAAGATTTGTCTATAAACATCCCATGTATATTTTAAATATTCTCCCGCTGCAGAGGTGACCGCTTTTTAATTGAACGTGTCTACTCCAAAGAGGCCTTCGAGATAATCCATATGTTCTTTTTTGAGGTTGGAATTCTGGCATTTCCACCTCATGCATAAGGTTTCCACAAAAATCAACAAGGCCTTTCTCTCGAGGTGCTTATAAAAATGGTCATTTTCTACACACAAAAGATATGATCATTAATTTAAAAATAAAAATCTAGATGATTTGTGTATGAGATGGACAACATGAAACAATTAAAATATAAAAAAATACCCGAGAGTCTTATTAGTTTGAATGGAAGTTCATTATCGTCGACCAAAAATGTGCACAGAAGGGTCCCCATGCTTGTCACACGTGTAGCTCCAGGAAATGCAACCATGTCAACCACATCATCAACCTCATCTTTGTCACCATCTCTAGAGTCTGGCTGCTGTGTGGATGTCTGGCGGTGCGTGTCATGGATCCTATCTAAATTAGGTGTGTAGTATGGATAAGTAAATAGTACTCTAGAAGCTATATGACAACCCATGTTAGGAATATGTGGTGTCTTTGTATCACCACTACTACCAACACCGGGCTGAACAAGCTCCAAAAATCTCTTTATAAAAAAGAAAATGTTTTTTCGTGAGATAATGTAAAAGTTAAAAAACAGAGTTTCATAATTGAACATATGAGTACATTAGAAAAAAAACTCTTTAAATTATGGTTATTACCTTATATGTCTTAAGTTGCGACATAAGGAGATTGATCCTTTATAGGATGTCAGGAGTTTGATATGGATGGTCTAATAAGCTAGCAAGTTCCTTGTTCACTTTAATGATATTTTTTTTATTAATACCATTGGATCAGGGGATGAATACAACCCCTCCTCATCGACAGAATCATGATCAACATGGATTTCCGACTACATATAATTTCAAAGAAGTCAATGTTGTTTCAGTAAAATTATATAAACAAATAATAAAATTCATGTAAAATGAAAGTTGAATTTGATAATCATTTACATGTTCTGCGATTGGCCCTTTTCCACGATCATCCTTCCACATTATAATATAATAAGAACCCCCAAATATTTAAAAAATTGTTAACGATAACAAAAAAATTGATTTCCACCCAAATAAAATCAACCTCAACGATCAACCTCCCATATTATTATAAAATTAGGAACGCGAAATATTTAAAACAATGTTAAAGATAAAAAAATATAATGCAATAAGTATAGGTTACTTAAAGAGGTGTTTCATAAGTACCCACACACTATTAGTCGATGTTTCTATTCAATTCAAATGTTAATCCACTAATAACTCTTCCCCGTGAGCTATCTTTTTTATTGTGCATAGGACTACCCGATTCTCTTCGCGTCCCTCATATATGCAATTCGGTTGCTTGTTTGTTTTCCTAGGTCATGTGCTATTTATAAACCCTGCGATATTGAGAGAATCTTTATGTATTCCATCAATATAGATAGTCGCACCCTTATTTTTATCATTGTTTATTAGCCGTATATAATTTGTGGCGAGTGCATATCTTCGCATACTTTGTATGTACTGGACGAGCCACATCCAATCGTTATAATTGTAACACGGTCCGACATAGTCCATCAATTTAGTTGCCA
The DNA here is from genome assembly GCA_000966675.3 of Picea glauca. NCBI lineage: Eukaryota > Viridiplantae > Streptophyta > Pinopsida > Pinales > Pinaceae > Picea > Picea glauca. The sequence continues at coordinate 189,718 of JZKD02S2097634.1, forward strand.
TATTTTATTTTATAGTTATTCCATCCATGGAAAATATCCCCAAGCCATGTAGGGAGGATGGTGGAATGAGATATGTCCTATTGTTGAAAATGAAGTCAGTTTCTAGCGGACGTAGATCCTTAGGTACCCATTGTTTCACTAGATGATTATTCCTGAGTGGCACCTCTTTGTCTCCTATGCTCTCATCATCCTAAGAGCATGATCCTCCTTCGATAATAAAAAATTCCATGCGTCTACATAATTTTCTTCTGACTTTTTCACCTCTGGTCCTTGTTTGCATATCATATCTACTAGATGCAGTCACATTTCCCTCTATTTGTCCTAAGATTTCCTCACTTGGTAAAGAAATATCTGAAAGGTACCTATTTGGTTGTACATTTAGTCACATGTGCACATGTTGTTAGTGAGTAGTCCATCCTCATCCTAGTTCCATTTTTTTAACTTGTTTTTCTATATTCAAAGTTCTAAATAAATTTTTTATATCTTTAGTTTTGGATGCACAATTAGAAGGTGAAATTACCTAAATTAGTAGGGGCACTCATTCATGCAGTGGATTCCCAACTTAGTGAAGGGTATGAATATCTATGTGGGTGCACCTTAATTCAACTTGCTTATCCATGCAAGCAATATGCACTATGGTTAGATTTCACACTACAATTTTTTTTCCATGCATTTATATTCATTGTACATCTCTTATTACTAGTTTATAAATTTCCCTCTAACTTCATCCCATGGAAGTGTTAAGCATATATGATGTTGGTAGACCATTATCTTTGGTATTCTATGGAGATGGTAGAGACTACCAATCATGTGTTCTTAGAAGAACATGAAAAGAAGATGGCCAAGAATTAGGGTAAAACCCCTAATTCCAGGGATTCAAACAAAACTTTTCATTAAAACTATTCTTGTTGTACATGCAATATTGCAGAGAAAAATGTCACCACCTTTCCATATGGAACAAAATGGACCCTAGAGAATGACCATTTGTACTATATATGCTTACTTAGGTTGAGGAAATGCTCATATAAAGAGTGAATCCAATAATGCAAGTAACCCACACAAGTGGTGGAAAATACAAATATAGTATTCACACTATCAATTTCCCATAGGACATGAGTACAATTGTCAATTACTTGCCTCACCAAATTGAGGACTTGGACATCTTGCTTGTGAGAAGGAACAACTCTTACCAAATATATTATGATTTTTTTGTTAGTAGATATCTGTTATGGTAAGTTTGAATTATAAGTTAGAACATGATTCTTATTATAAGGATGTCCAACTAACGTAACCACAATTTCTTATTTTCCTATTGAACTTACAAACATACCTCCCATGATTCACCTTGTCACAAGTAATATTCAAGAACCACAAAACAACCACATAGAACTTCACGAGGGATGAAATGCCTCTATTAACCCACAAGACTAGAAACCATTATATTTTTTAGACATGCTCCCAAATGCATGTAGAGAGATAGAAGAAATAAGGATCTACTTGCAATCTACAGATTACATATCCACTAATTCCATTGAATATTGACCACTTGTTGTTTTGTCACCTATATTCAATGAATACAACACAAAGAGACTCTTTTCTATGGTCTTCTAATTCAATATTTGGAAGAAATTGATATATTTAGATCAAAATAATTTTTGGATCAGCTAGGTAGGGGAAGTAATGTTGATATTCACAAGTGAAAGTAGGAGAATCGAATGAAACCAAAGAGAAAACCAATCTTGCAATAGCATAGTGACAAGTGCAAAATACACTATAGAGAGAGAAAAATACCCAACCACAAATTCTCCAAATAAGAGATGCAAAAATGCTCATAAAATAATGACCTTTGTCATAAATATGGAGCTTTGTTGGTCATGAACTTGTGTAAATCATTCCATTTGGTGTTTGTTTCACTAAGTGTAAAGAACAATGTTGGAGAATTATAAGATGTAAGTTAGGTATGAGCTATTTGTTACCTCTTTATTACCTTTTATTTTAATGTATCCACATTTTGTATTGATCAAATGAGGAATTACTCCGAAACTGATGCCATTAGACACATACTCAATACTAAGGCCAACTAAGGAGGAAAAAAACACATGCTAATTAATCTAGGAGTCAAGCATGTAAACAAACCTTCTCACAAAGAAGCACTAGTTGGTGATGGAATCCAACATCGTAGGCTCGATACAACTAGTGAGGGAATTAGAGGTGGAATTATCATGAGGTGACATGAATGAAGACATGAAGTGATGATTTTAAAAGGAACCATAAAAGGCATTGATTATGGTGAGGTGATATTATCAATATTTTGGAAAGGAACCATTGAAGGAACTAATATTAATTGTAAGGTGACATTAGTGAGGGCATGTGCCATTGATTCTAGAAAGGCATTGTTGAAGTCATGAGGTTAATATGTTAACATGGGGATGGAAAAAGAACATAAGGAAACAACGTTAATTAAGAACCATTGGAGGTAGGAGGAGAGCATTGAGAGAAAGGAAATTTCATGGAAATGAAGGTGACCTTATAGATGTAGGCTACAAGATGCAACCTCCAAATATAACCTCTTAGGGAAGACAACAAGGGAGTGGTGATTAGTCTCAAGTAAAGAATGCTGTATTGAATTCATCTCTATTCAAGACAATCAACTAAATGGAGACAATCAAAGATGAATGGATCTAGGAAATAGGTGGTTAATAAGAGAAAAGATAAGACAAGGAAGAAAGGAAAACCTTTCCCTAATAATCTTACGGATAAGGTAAATAAGAGACATGAATAATAAAGTATGATATGCTATGATTATGGGACTAGAAAAATGGAAGGGGGGAAGAAAACAAGGAGAGTAGGTGTTACCCTAAGAATATCAAGGTGATGATGGAGGATAACGAGATGGGTAGGATGTGGAGACCCTATGATAAGGCTTCTAATGATATTTCCCTCAAATATACAATAGGTTTGTATGATTTATAGAATAGATGCAATCATGATTCAGGTTGTTGTTGAGATCTTCAAATCCAAGTACTAGCCTAAATTCTTGTTTTTTCGCCAATTGTTTGATTCCTGTGTCTATATCAGTGTCTTAATTAACCTTTATAAACTTATTGTATTCATCTCAAATACAATATACCCAATTGTAGTTCAAAGACCTAGAGTGATTGCAAGTAAAGTAGGATACAACATTCATTTACATGATCTAGGTTCCTATTCATGCCCCCCTTGCCTCTATCTGGAGAAGGTTCTACAATTCATTGCAATGAAAAACATTGTTGTTAATATCTAAGTACTCAAAAACCTTCATTGGACCAAAAGAAAACATGATTCAAAAATCCATCCTCTCCTCTTTTTAAGAAAACATGATTCAAATACATCCTCTCCTCTTTTTAGTCCTTGCAAAGCAAGGACTACAGTAATCACCTCATGCGAATAATTCATATGTATAAAACATGTAACAAAAAAATATTTAAGTTATGGTAAAGTCATAGAATTTTGTAATTTCCACCATATTAATTTTTTATTGAGTTGTACAAATTGTGTAGTTGTAAAAGGTTAACTAAAGTTCATAATCCATATATCATATTCTTACAAGAACTAATGACATATGGAGAAAACATAGTTCAAGATTTATCCATGCTTTTAATGGGGTGGGAATTTAGTTTCATAGATTCTATAAGAAGATCTATATAGAATGTAACTAGTTGGAAATTAGGATTAATCTCCTATTATTACTCTTGGGAATTTTGTACCGGGGACCTATCTTTTCTCTCTAGAACTTTAGAAAGAAATTAGTTGCTTGAATATTTATGGCCCCTAATCCAATATGCTAGAATTCTAGGAAAATTACTTCACCTATACATTTATACAAAAGGGCTTGGTGATAGTTGGAGGTGACATGAAATTCTCTCTAGGTGTTTTAGAGGTTTTGGGGCCATTGGGTCAAGTTGATAATTTGATAGGTTTCTTCATAAGAAAATTGGAAAGGGTGAGATTGTTGAATATTGAACCAAAAGAACATAACTCGACATAGAGAAATTGGAGGATATGCAAGGTAATAATATCTAAGACTCTGGATTGTTTCTGAGTATCAAAATATTTCATAGATGAGGATATTTGTATTCACTAATGGGTCTCCATAGGTGGGATCCTAATGACAATTAAATAATTTTTGAAGTGGCCCTTCCCCAAGGGAATCCACCAAACCCTTTCAAGATGAACCATTCATGGAGAAAGGATGATTTTTTTTTTAATAAAATCAAATATTCTTGGAATCCCTTTGATGAATCCCTAAATGAATCATCTCCAATCCAATTCCATCAATATTTAAAAATGGAAAAGAAGGTAGCAATCAAAGGTCCAAGGAAAAATAAAAGAGAAGGATGATAGGAAATTAAAAGAGGTAGAGGATATTCTAGCCTCAAGATACAATAAGAAAGGTTTTGGGTTTGTATATAAATCCAACAGTCTCAGTTAAATGAAATTGATAAAAAACAGAAACAAATCTTCTAGATAGAGTTCAAGAGAATGAAGATTGAAAAGGACACTTTGGCTTCAAGTAGGCAATAAAAACACCAACCTTTTTCATAGATTTTCCAATTATAGTAAAAATGTTATGTTGTTTTAGAAGATAGAGAAACACAATGGAGGATGGGCAACAAACTTCCCTAAAATAAAAAATGAAGGGATAAAGTAAATCCAATCTATTTTCAAAGATGATTCTCATGCAAACATTGTAGCTATAATCAAATTATCAAGATAATTTACTAGATTCATCAATCTAGAGGATAATCAAGCCCTTTTTATCAATCCCTTCATGGGACAATGGAATGTTGCTACTTTATTAGACAAAGACTCAATCCTAAGGCCAACTAAGGAGAAAAAAACAACAGACGCTAATTAATCTAGGATTCAAGCATGCAAACAAACCTTCTCACAAAGAAGTGCTAGTTGGTGATGGAATCCAACATCACAGGATCGATGTGTGAAGGGGTTGAGTTTCAACAGGTGAGAAATTTACGTTGCCAACCCTCTTAACGAACTAATTCCATAGTGAAAGTTACCTCACCGAGTAGTGGAAAATGCTGCAAGGAGTCTGAGTGAGTCTAGCTAATGTCGATCCCAAGTACAACACCACTTTCCTTGTGCTGTCACCTTGGCTAGGAAGTCTAAACTATTATGGCCTCTATGGTACCACCTACTATACCAAAGCAGAGGGGGGACAATCGAAAATAAACACCAAGACCAACAAAGCAGATATGATTACTATGTTAGCCCCAATGTGACCTTGTGTTTGACCCTTGTGTTAGAAGGGCTTCCCAAAGTCAGTGATATAGCAACTAGATTTCACTCCCTAACTCAAATCTTTATGTTTTTTTATTATCTTTGGAAAGTTATTCTCACAATCCTATTCCAAAGCTATACACCTAAGCTAATATGGGTTTGAAGATCCCTAGAAAAGTTGATAGATAAATTTTAATTAGTGCTTTATTTTAGGTTTTTGTTACTCACAGGAGTGGTCGTGAAACTGATGGCGTTTCGACTCGACTCTTTAAACCATGCAAGAGGAAAATGAAATGCAAGAATTTCAAATTTGATGAAAAATAGCTATGGGAAGGAGCAAGAGGTTTTAAGAAAATAAATCATTTCTTGATAGATTACTATGTGTGCACTGCTAATGAAAAAAAGTATGATCTAATTATCCAGATAAATGGAAGCAAAATGATCCAAATTTTAAAAATACCATGCAAATGTCATAGTTCACTTAGTACACCTATACAACATTGAATCAAATGTCATCATTTCTAACATAGTAAAATTTTATCATTATAGAGACCACCATTCACATATTAATACTCATAATGATCATGGGGGCTTGACCTTGTTGACCAATATCTTATCACGTTCATTCATAAAGTTTTTTTTTTAATTATGAACCCACATGTTGTGAATAAATGTGTTAGCGTCAAACATTGAAAAGAACAATGTTATATTAAGGAAAAAATGATACAAATCCTTGTTTCATAATAGGAATGTCACATAAGGATTTCAAATTTTTATGTTCTTTGGAAATTCTTAACCTTTCCAAGACATAAGAGGTGTAAACATGGTGATCTTAGTACCTAAGAAATCTATGTTCCTAGAAAACAAAGGTTAACAAATTTCCTTAAGTAGGGAATGGATAATGAAAAAAATTACCATGAGAGCACAACATTCAAGAAAAGGTGAAATATAGAGGAGAAAAGAGGTGAGAGGATACCACACTAGGTTTGAACTAGTGAAGGAAAGACAGGTGAGAGGAAACAACTATTATGAGGGAAGGTGAAATTTGGAAATGCTAGCCTACAACTAGTGAGAGAATTAGAGGTGGAATTATCATGAGGTGACTTGAATGATTACATGAAGTGATGATGTTAAAAGGAAACATCAAAGGCATTGATTATGGTGAGGTTATATTATCAATATTTTGGAAAGGAACCATTGAAGGAACTAATATTAATGGTAAGGTGACATTAGTGAGGGCATGTACCATTATTTCTAGTTGAAAGGCACTGCTGAAGGCACATGATGAATATGTTAGCATGGGGATGGAAAAGGAACATTAGGAAACAAAATTAATTAAGCGCCATAGAAGGTAGGAGGAGATCATTGATAGGAAGGAAATTTCATGGTGATATTTGTACCCAAGAAATCTATGTTCCTACAAAACAAAGGTTAAAAAATTTCCTTAAGTAGGGAAGGGATAGTGACAACAATTACCATGAGATCAAAACATTCAAGAAATAGTGAAAGAGAGAGGAGACAAGAGGTGAGAGGATACCACACTATGGTTGAACTAGTGAAGGAAAGAGATATGAGAGGAAACAACTATTATGAGGGAGGGTGAAATTTGGAAATGCTAGCCTACAACTAGTGAGGGAATTAGAGGTGGAATTATCATGAGGTGACATGAATGAAGACATGAAGTGATGATGCTAAAAGGAACCATAAAAGGCATTGATGATGGTGATGTGATATTATCAATATTTTGGAAAGGAACCATTGAAGGAACTAATATTAGTTGTAAGGTGACATTAGCAAGGGCATGTTCCATTGATTCTAGCTGAAAGACATCGTTGAAGGCATGGGGATGGAAAATGAACATAATGAAACAAAGTTAATTAAGCACCATCTAAGGTAGGAGGAGAGAATTGAGAGGAAGGAAATTTCATGGAAATGAAGGTGACCTTATAGCTATAGGATACAGGATGTAGCCACCAAAGATAACTTCTTAGGGAAGATAACAAGGGAGTGGTGACTAGTCTCAAATAAGGAATGCCATCTTGAATTCAGCCTTACTCAAGACAGTGAACTAAAGGGAGACAATCAAATATGAACGGATAAAGGAAATAGGTGGTAAATAAGAAAAAAGATAATACAAGGAAGAGAGGAAAACCTTTCCCTAGGCATCTTAAGGATAAGGTAAATAAGAGACATGATTTTGACACATTATGATGGATTTTGAAACATATGTTCTGAAGTTCTCCTAAGAGGTCATTTTCTGCAGATGTGTATGTCTTATTGGTGTCTATCCCTTCAATATATGGTGGTTCTTGTTGAGGAATAAGTGGTTCTTATGGTGAGGTACCCACTTTCTCAAAATCTGAGTCTTCGATGGGTTTGGTAGTAAGAGGAGGGTCCTTTAACACCTTTATTGATCTGAGGTTGATCTCTTGAAGGTCCATGGAGTAAGCTTGGAAAGTCACTTCACCATCATACACATGTTGGACCTTCTTTGATGCAGACCCCCTACCTCGGTAGGGCCTACTGACCTCCTGATCTCTGGATCATTATTCTTCTGAGCTGAATTAGCTCTTTCGGGCTTTTGCTAGAACCCTTTGAACAAACCCATAGGTCCCCCTTTTCTCCTCTAGCACAGGCATTCAACAAAATCTGTGCGCATGCTCTTTTACCTTGGCGCTCTTCTCTTTGTTCTGACCCGACATACCTTTCGGGGTTTTTGGGGTTTCGAGACTCTTGTGAACAAATTCTCCCTAGTTCCTTGTCCTCTTGGACTTCCGGTCTTTGAAACGTCGAAAAGGAACAATGCCTCAACTGGCTCCTCCATTGGCCTTTCGGGTCTTCGTGTTTCACTTTTTTGCGAGTCGGGACTCCCAATATCCAGACTCCTGGCCTCTCGAGTACCCGATACCTGGAATGCCAAAATGATGACCCATGATAATATGACACCATCTTTTCATGATTCAGGGAATCGAAAATCAAGAGTTCTCCCTTTTGTACTCTATCTTTCGAAATCCCGGTTCATGAAATGCCGAAGTGGCTTGGCGTTCACTCTTTTGGAGTTTTGTGATTCGGGGAATCACGATGTAAGGACCCTTCCTTTTCCCTTTCGAACCTCTGGTGGTCGAAATGGAAAAATGCCGAGATACCCGATGCCTGTTCTTTCAGGATTTCATGTTTCACGAAATCAAGATGCGCGGGATGTCCTTGCTTCTTAGAACCTCTGGTCGCCGAAAATCCGAAATGGACCGACACTCTCTCCTTTGGGATTTTGTGTTTCACGAAATCTAGATACAAAGGGTATCCCTACTCCTTGGGGTCTCCGGTTGTCGAAAAGCCGAAATTCCCAAACACTGAAATGCTGTGGCATTCAATCAATGCTCACGTCAATCGCGATTTCGCTATTTCACGATTCGGGGTTCTGAAAGACAAGAGCCTCAGTCCTTCCACCTCTTGGTACCCGAAGTCCCGAAATGAACGTCGAGAAACTCTCGTCGCTAACCTCCTCGCATCTCTACCCAATCCGATGGCCTACGGGATTTCAGTGTTCCCCCTCGAGGGTTCTCCACCGTTCATTCGGATTTCCGAACTCTCTTCCTGGATCTATGCAGGTTTAAAGCCTGTGCTCCTTCCTTCAATCAGATGACCTGCGGGGATTTCCACCTCGATCCAACGCTCGATGACATTCTTCCTCCTGAGATTTTACTCAATTTCGACTTAGGATATTTCTAAGTCTGCGAAGACTTGATATTCACTCCTTCCAGGGAATGGGTTCCTGGATCCCAATAACACTTTTCAAAGTGTTATTCCTCCTGAGCTTTGTCTGGTTCAGACTCCGGCTCCCGTGCACTCCTTGACTCTGAGGGAGTTCGATAGCTCAGATTCATGACATTTTCTCTCTGGCTCGATGCACACCTTGTAGAGCTCCCAGTAGAGAAAAAAATTCCACAACGTTCCTCCCTGGCTCGATGCACACCTTGCAGAGCTCTAAATGAAGAAAAACTATTGAAACTGCCAAAATCTCACAGTTCCATTCACTTGTTTATAAAACAAAAAATAACAGGAAAATACACACAGTCCAAGCTCAACACATTTGGATCAATTTTCCATTCTGTTATATTCAAAAGTACCCAATGGCTACAGATTTCATTCAAAATTACAGTAACTCAAAAGCATGTTTTCTCCTGCTACTCGCAGTTCCCTCTTACAGCTAATTTTTCTCTCTATTCCATCTCTCTCCGTCACTCGGTGTGTAAACTCATACATAACTCAAAGATGGTTCTAGGGTTTCCCCTGGCTACTTGCCTACTCTAAAATTCATCCTACACTATCTAAGTCCAGTCGCATTCCAGAGCTGAATTGGAAACTCTTGCTCTGTTTACAATTTCAAAAACTTGCTTCATAGGGTAAAATTCGACACTGGTTCAAGCATGCCTCAAAAAGTGAATTCTGGTGCTGAGTGGAGGTGGATCCTGAAATCCTTTGTAGCCACCCACGTTGAAGTTCTAAAATAACTCGCATGTGTCGACCCGCCTCTATGCGCTTGACACGATGCTTCTGCATCATACTCCCCTTGACAAAAATTCATGGACTCCTGTCCATGAGCTCCTCTACTGATTTTCCCTGCTTTTGGATAACAACTTCATTTTCCCAACTGGAATCTTCGATTGGGTGTCCCTTCCATTTGACCAGATACTCAAAAGAAGTCTTCCTCTTGGTCTTCTTGCCAATCCTCTAATCAACAATTTTCTCCATCTTCAGATTTTCTACTATAGGCATATGTTTCTCCCACTGAATCTTTCCTTTATCTTATGACCCTTTTGTGTCATCTTTCCTGTAAGGATATAGGTCTGAAACATTGAATATGGATGAAATTCCCACACCATCTGGCAGTTTGATCTCATAGGCATTTCCATCAAACTTCCTCAAGATCTTACAGGGTCCTATCTTCTTCATCTTCAATTTGTTATATGTTCCCCTAGGGAGCCTTTCCTTCCCGAGATGTGCTAAAACCTAATCTCCCACTTCAAATTGAAGTTCCCTGTGATGTTGATCAACTCTGTGCTTGTATTTCTAGTTAGAACTCTGTAATTGTTCTTTGATATGATTATGGAGTCTCTGCATCTCAGCAGCAAAATCCTCTGCTCCAACGCTTATGATCTCTCCTTGTTCCAAGTCCCTTAACTCAGACACTCCCCTGGGTTGCATTCCATAGATTATTTGGAATGGGCTCCTTCCAGTCCTTCTTTTTGGTGAGTCATTGTATGCAAATTCCGCTTGTGGCATAACTTGATCCCATTGGTTATGATGTTCAGTAACCAGACTTCTCAATAAGTTCCCCAAACTTCTATTTACCACCTCAATGTGCCCATCTATCTGAGGGTGATAAGTCGAGCTTAAGGAAAAATTTGTCCCCATCTTCTTCCATAACATCCTCCAAAAGTGACCAACAAATTTTGTGTCTTTGTCTGAGACAATGCTCCTGGGTAGGCCGTGAAGTCTCACGACTTCTCTGAAAAACAGATTTGCAACATGTGTTGCATCATTGGTCTTCTGGGATGAAATGTGCCATCTTTGAAAATCTATCCACCACCACAAATATGCAGTCAAATCCCCTTTGTGTTCTCGGCAATCCCAACACAAAATCCATGCTTATTGCATCCCAAGGCCTCTTTGGTATTGGCAATGGTTGATACAATCCAGTGTTCTGTATTTTCCCCTTTGCATGTTGGCAGATTCTACATCTGTTCACCAACTTTATCACATCTATTCTCATAGCTGGAAAATAGTATGAGCTGCTCAACTATGCAAACGTTTTATCATGGTCGAAGTGTCCAACCAATCCTCCACTATGCTTCTCCTTCAGAAGATTGTCCCTCATTGAGCATCTTGGTATGCACAATTGATTTCCTCTGAACAACAATCCTTCCTGAACCATATAATCTGTCCAATGACTTCTATCTCTTAGTATAGGGCTTGTACACACTTTGTAGGCCTCCATGAAATCTGCATCATCACAATACATATGCTTAAGGTGTTCAAACCCCAAGGTCTTCACCTAGAATTCCTGCAAAATTAAACATCTCTTGCTTAATGCATCAACAACGTTGTTAGTATTCCCAACAATATGTTTTATGACAAAAGTAAAATTTTGCATAAACTCAACCCATTTTGCATGTCTCTGATTCAATTTTTCTTGTCGGGTTATGAATTGTAAAGCTTGGTTATCACTGTACAAGACAAACTCTTGCAGGACAAGATAATGCCTCCATTTCTTCAATGCTTGAATTATGGCATAGAACTCCTTTTCATATGTGGAGTATTTCCTCTTAGTCTCATTCAACTTCTCGCTGAAATAGGCAACAGGTCGATTGTCCTGACTCAGAATTGTTCCTATTGCAACTCCACTTGAATCACATATTACCTGGAATGTCTTTTAAAATTCGGCAAGACCAGAATTGGTCATTCTGTTATCTTCTTCTTTAGTATATTGAAGCTCTTTTCAGCCTCCTCTGTCCATTTAGAGGACTTATTCCGCTTCTTTACTGTATCCATCATTGGTGCACAAATTCCAACGAATTCTCTAATGAACTTTCTATAGAAACTTGCTAAACCATGAAAGCTCCTTACTTCGAACATGGTCCTTGGTGACTGCCATTCTCTAATCGATTTCACCTTCTTTGGATCCATCTTCAGTTCATTCGAAGAGATCACGAAACCCAAATAAATGAGTTCTGTCTTTATAAAAGAGGACTTCTTCAAATTGATCAACAACTTATTTTTCTATAGCCTTCTCATTACTAGCGTTAGGTGCCTCAAATTCTCGTCTTTAGTCCTGCTAAAGACTAGTATATCGTCCAGATATACAACCATGAACTTGCCAATGAAATCTTTCAGAATTTCATTCATCAGCCTCATAAAAGTGCTCGGGGCATTCATTAAGACAAATGGCATAAATAGCCACTCATACAGACCTTCATTCATCTTAAAGGCTATTTTCCACTCATCACCTTCTCTCATCCTAATCTGGTGATATCCACTTTTTAGATCTATATTAGAAAATAAATTTGCTCCACTTAATAAATCCATTAAATCATCCATTCTTGGTAAAGGAAATATGTACCTAATGGTTATCTTGTTTATGGATCTCGAGTCTGTACACTTTCTCCATCCTCCATCTTTTTTTCGGCTTAACACAATTGGTACTGTGCATGGGCTCAAACTTTCTCTGACCAAACCCTTATCCAACAATTCTTGGACATGGTTCCTCACCTCCTCATTTTCTCGAGGTGTTAATCTATACACTACCTTGTTTGGTAGGCTTGGTCCTAGTATCAAGTCGATATGATGATTGATCCTCCTGATGGGCGAAAATGAGTTTGACAACTCATCCACCACTATATCAACAAAATTATCTAGCAGCTCCTGAACTTCTCCAGGTAAATCATCCACTGATGTACTTGTAAGGATGACTCTGGGCTTCCTCACCACAATGAACTACATCTCATGTTCTTCCTTGGCTTCCTTCAGGAGTTCCTTCCCACTCATGAGAAGTATGCTTGTGCTGGATTCCTCTTTCGCTCTCTTCTCCTCCATTGGCAGTAACATATGCATCCTACCATTCTTCTCCAATGTGTATGTATTCTTCCTTCCATCATGAATGACATTTTTGTCAAAATGCCATGGTATTCCCAACAAAATGTGGCATACGTCCATGGGAATTACATCACATAGGATTTCATCTTTATATCCTCCTATTTTAATTTCAACCAGGCATTGTTTAGCAATCGTTTCCTGGTGTCCTTTTTGCAGCCATGAGACTTTGTATGGCCTCGGATGTGCAGTTGTCTTCAACTCCAATTTCTCCACCATCTATGTGGATACTAGGTTGTCAGTACTCCCACTGTCAATGATTACCTTGCATACTTTATCCTTAGTCTTGCAAGCTGTCTTGAAGAGACCGTTTCTCTGCACTGGATTTTCAATTTCTGCCTCTGGTTTTAAGAGAACTTTTCTCAACATCAGGGATGCTCCATCCTGTGCTCCTTCTGCCTCAACATCTCTTCATTGTGCTTCTGAAATGTGAGCTTCTCCTCCTTATTTCTTCTTCTTGGGACATTCCCAAGACGTGTGCCCTACCTTTCCACAGTTATAGCACCTTACTCCTCCTCCACCTCTTCCTCTAGAAGAGTTTCTTCCACCATTTTGTCACCCTTGTGAACTTCCTCCTCTTTCCAAGTGATTGTATGGTTTTTTAGCCTCATCCATAGACTGATGTGCTCTGTCACGGTTAAATCCATTACTTTTTCTTGGGACTGAGATTTTACCTCTTCCTCACTGGTTCTGTTTTCTGTCCAGCTTCTCCTCTGCCTTTAGCGCAAACTGATAAGAATATTCCACACTCCTTACTGACATCATGCTCAGCTCATCCTGGACTTCATATCTCAAGCCATTTACATATTTGGTGACTTTCTCTTCGTTTCTGTCCCTTTGTCCAATTCTGATATTAATCTAGTAGAACTCCTCGGTGGACTCCTTGAATGTCATCCCTTTCTGTCTCAGGTTCTGTAGCTTCCTGAACAGATTGATCTAGTAGTCTTTGGGTATGAACTTAGTATTTAGTTTGGCTACCATCCTGTCCCAACTCTTTATCCTCTGTTTTCCTATACTTCTCCTCTCATCCCGCAGTTCGTCCCACCACAGCGCTGCATGCCCTTTTAGCTTGGTGACTACCTGCTTCACCTTCTTTTTCTCATCGACATCTTCATAGTCGAAGTGTTTGTCCATGGACCTTATCCAGTCCAACAGTTCTTCACCATTTGGATTTCCCTCATACACGGGGACCTCTATCTTAGCTCTGCCTCCCAATCTAGCAACTGCTCTCAAAAAACGTTTTTCTACAACATCTTCTCCTGCAGCTTCTTCAACCTTAGCCTCTTCACTTTCTGCATCACTGACATCCCCAACGCCAGGTGCTTTTCTTTGTGCTACTTCCATTGCTTCAATTTGGGTGAGAAACTCTCGCATCTCCCTTTCTATAGCACTGTTGGCTAAAGGCAGATCTCATCTTCTTGGCGGCATTGTGTCGACTGTCTGTCACACACAGAGTACATCTCTGATTTTTCTGTCCCCTTCTTTATCCTCCTTCGCCTAAAATATACAGATGAAAATGGGCTCTGATACCACCTGATGCAGACCCCCTACCTCAGTAGGGCCTACTGACCTCCCGATATTTGGATCGTTCTTCTTCTGAGCCAAATTATCTCTTTCAGGCTCTTGCTAGAACCCTTCGAACAAACCCACATGTCCCCCTTTTCACCTCTGGCACATGCCTTCAACAAAATCTGTGTGCACACTCTTTTCCCTTGGCGCTCTTCTCTCTATTCTGACGCGACATACCTTTCAGGGTTTTCGGGGTTATGGGACTCCTGTGAATGAATTCTCATTGTTTCCTTGTCCTCTTGGAATTTCGGTCTCCGAAACATCGAAAAGGCATAACGCCTCAACTGGCTCCTCCCTTGGCCTTTCGGGTCTTCGCGTTTCACTGTTTCGTGAGTTGGGACTCCCAAGCTCCAGACTCCTAGCCTCTTGAGTACCTGGTACTTAGAATGCCGAAATGATGACCCATGATAATATGCCACCATCTTTTCGTGATTCGGGGAATCACGAAGCGAGCATTCTTCCTTCTGTACTCTATCTTTCGAAATCCTGGTTCACGAAATGCCGAACCGGCTTGGCATTCACTCTTTCAGAGTTTTGTGATTCGGGGAATCACGATGTAAGGACCCTTCCTTTCCCCTTTCGAACCTCTGGTGGCTGAAATGCCAAAATGGAAAAATGTTGAGATACCCGACGCTTGTTCTTTCGAGATTTTGCGTTTCGCGAAATCAGGATGCACAAGATGTATTTGCTTCTTAGAACCTTCGGTCACCGAAAATCCTAAATGGACCGACGCTCTCTCCTTCGAGATTTTTCTTTTCGAGGAATCTGGATACCAAGGGTATCCCTGCTCCTTGGGGTCTTCGTTCGTCGAAAAGTTGAAATGCGCAAACGCTGAGACACTGAAAGGCTTTGGCGTTCAATCAATGCTCACGTCAATCATGATTTCGCGATTTCATGATTCGGGGTTCTGAAGGACAAGAGCCTCTATCCTTCCACCTCCCGGTACCCGAAGTCCAGAAATGAACATCGAGAACCTCTCACCGCTAACCTCCTCGCAACTCTACCTGATCCGATGGCCTACGAGATTTTGGTATTCCCCCTCGAGGGTTCTCCACCGTCCATTTGTATTTCTAAACTCTCTTCCTGGATCTGTGCAGGTTTAAATCCTGTGCTCCTTCCTTCAATAGGATGACCTGCGGGGATTTCCACCTCGATCCAATGCTCGACGACGTTCTTCCTCCTGATCTTTTACTCGATTTCGACTTAGGATATTTATAAGTCTTTGAAGACTCGGTCTTCGCTCCTTCCAGGGAATGGGTTCCTGGATCCCGATAACACTTTTCGAAGTGTTATTCCTCCGGAGCCTTGTCTGGTTCAGACTCCGACTCTTGCGCACTCCTTGAGTTTGAGGGAGTTTGATAGCTCAGATTCACGACATTTTCTCTTTGGCTCGATGCACACCTTTCAGATCTCCTAGTGAAGAGAAAATGATTCCATAGCGTTCCTCCCTGGCTTGATGCACACCTTGCAGAGCTCTAAATGAAGAAAAACAATTGAAACTGCCAAAATCTCACAGTTCCATTCACTTGTTTATAAAACAGAAAATAACAGGAAAATACACACAATCCAAGCTCAACACATTTGGATCAATTTTCCATTCTATTATATTCACAAGTGCCCAATAGCTACATATTTCATTCAAAATTACAGTAACTCAAAATCATTTTTTCTCCTGCTACTCGCAGTTCCCTCTTACAGCTAATTTTTCTCTCTATTCTAGCTCTCTCCGTCACTGTGTGTGTAAACTCCTACATAACTCAAAGATGGTTCTTGGGTTTCCCCTGGCTACTTGCCTACTCTAAAATTCATCCTACACTATCTAAGTCCAGTCACATTCCAGAGTCGAAGTGGAAACTCTTGCTCTGTTTACAATTTCAAAATCTTGCTTCACAGGGTAAAATTCAGCACCGGTTCAAGCGTGCCTCAAAAAGTGAATTCTGGTGCTGAGTGGAGGCGGATCCCGTAATCCGTTGTAGCCGCCCACGTTGAATTTCTGGAAGAACTCGCACGTGTTGAATGTTCCCGCCTCTATGCGCTTGACACGTTGCTCCTGCATCATTCTTAGTGTTTGGATTAGGACCTAGTTGGGAAGGTAACTATGGTTTCTTTGGTGGTTGTGGCACAACATTTGTGGAAACATTGCTTTTTTTTATTAGGGGGAAGTGGAAGCAATACTTTTGGTTATAATGTTGGAGGTATCAACCCTTGTAAAGGATGAGTCCACTAAAGTTTTTTCATTTGAGTTTTGTCTTGAAATGGTTGATAAGAGGAATCAATAGGTTGATTTAGGTACTACCATTGTTTTTGCATGGGCCAAGTAGGTGGAAAAATAACAAAGTTACTTGATCCAAAACCAAGAAGTAAACTTGTTGGAAAAAAAACAAAGTTGCAATTGTCTAAGTTGATCTATTGAACAATAAATCAAACCCCACAGTAAATTATTACATTGCGAAATTTGAAATGAAAAAAGATAAAGAAAAGTAATTCATGTCTTAACACATCTATTTTGATGATAGAAAAAGACTATATTCTACCCAAAACAATGTTGGAAGTGATGCTCCAAGAACAATGTATTTTTACATAAACTATAATGCCTCTATAGGAGACCAAACAGAATTGCAAAAAATGAAGTATTTCTACAAAGTGCATAAAACTATACTCAACACATAATTTAATTGAAATATACTAAATGAGAGTGAGGATGAAAAAATTAATAAAAGAGAAACATGAGACGTTTCTACAGGAAATATGTTCTTGTTACAAGAAACATATTGCATATACAAAAATCATGAATAACCTAATCTATGAAGAAAAGGAACTAAAAATGATGAAATTAAAGTGCATGCACCAAAGTATAGAGGTCCCTTAGGTAACCTTGATTGGGCCCTACACAAATCTCCTGCAAGGAACATTAAAAACTACTAATAGCAACAAGACTGAAAGTGCAAATTCTCCATTAACATATTATCTTAAAAACATAAATACATTTGAAATAAATTCAAGTTCTTTGAATGCCTAGCACATTTACCATTAGGGTTTGCAAACCCTCGATTTAAAAAAGGCTAAGGCCATTGAGGGTTATAGCCATTTAGAGTTCCATAGTCAAAAATCCATTTCATTATCCACTTTTCTTGTCGTGAATCCATATATATCTACCTAAAAACCCTACTAATTGGTTAAAATGGGTGAAAATGATAAAAATAATTTACCATTTTTGGCGGCATGTCCAGAGATCGAATGTCTCCACTCCATGACATAGTCATTTTGGGATAGTGGCTGGATATGGCCTCCTCTATCACTATGGATAGAGCTATTGTTTTCTCTGTCTCTTTCGTTGTCCGGTTTTCCAAATCACTGGGTCTCCTCTATCAAATGAGGCAGCTTCTAATTTGTTTCACTGGATAGGGCCTCCTCCATCAGTACTATGGGCCAAAGCTATCGACCGGTTTTGATTTGTCTATGTCACTGTCGGGTTTTCCAAATCACTCGGCCTCCTCTATCATGCACGATGTTCTAAGTTGTTTCACCTCTATCCAATGAGTACATGGCACATGTTCTAATTCATTTTGTTATTTTTTATGTTTTGTTTTTTATTTATATTTTTTATGTTTTATTTTGTTTATTTATGTTATGTTTTGTTATAACATAAATAATATATTATATAAATAATATATTATAATAAATATACATAATATATATATATATATATATATATATATATATATATATATATATATATATATATATGATAATAATTCCTAACTCTTATCACTACTAATCTATAATTGCTAACACCTTGCCTATAACCTGAATAAACCTTAGTAACCTTTCTAGTCGATATCCCCTAACCTTAATAACCCACATAACCACTAACCCACATAATAATGATGATGACAATGATGACGAAAATGACATTGTTTATTATGGTGATGACAATGATGACGAAGATGATGATGACGATGGCAATGGAAATGATTACGATGACATTGACGACGACGATGATGATGAAGATGATGATGAGGAGGAGTAGGATCACTACTAGATATGACCAAATTTTCCATGGTTTTTCGTTGTTATTACCACACATATCTATTGCACTTTCCATGAAGGAAAACAATATTTATCGTGGAAAAGTTTTCATCGCTATATCCATGCATTTGGTACTCATGGAAAAAACGATGAAATCAGGTCACCACGTGTCATCATCCTAAAGAGAGGTATACCTTCTTTGCGATGAAAAAATCATCACAATAGCGACAAAAAAGCGTGCCAGAGTAAAAAACACACTAATGGCTTGCGATGTAGATGCCATACTTGCGACAAAAAAGCGTGGCAAGTAGCGACAAAACATTGTCACAATAGCAACAAAAAAACATGATAGAGTAAAAAAATCTTCAATGGCTTGCGACGCAGATGCCATACTTGCGACGAAAAAGTGTGGTAGGTAGAGAAGAAAAGTCATGGAAATAGCAACAGAAAAGAGTGGCAGAGTGAAAAAACCCACCAATGGCTTACCATGCATATACCATACTTGCGATGAACTTATGTTTCTATTGCCATGCCTTCTTTAGGTTTAAAAAAAAAAATAGTTTTCCCCTACTTTTGGATAAATCTCCTATCACATCCTTTTGTGTCGATAAGGAAACCTCAGTTATGATTTTGAAACACGGTCCTATATGGACCAAGAAGGGAGAAAACTATAATCTAAATCACTCACTAGTCTCTAGACTTAATGGCTTATGTACATCACCGAACAATCTTCGTAAGTGGATATATACTACTTGGGCTTCTTTTTTTATGCCATTGATTAGGATCCATATATTCTAAAGGGTTTTCCTTCCTAGGATTTATCATTGAGTTGAATTTTTAACATGTTATAGAGGATGGCTCTAATTGGTTCAATTATAATGTAGGGCTCTTTATAAAGCTATTTTTTCTTGCCCCTTTTCCAAAACAACATTTTTTAAGTCATAATTTGCACATAAGATAAGCCCTAGAAACACGACGTCAACCTCTTGGGGCAACATTTTGGAAATTTAGGTCAATTTTTTGAGTTGGATATGAGTGCGCTAGGCCTCCAAAGTCCAAGTGTCTTTAATCCAAGCCTCTCCTCCATGATCCAAGATATCCCTCCTCCAAAACGTGCCAAGTGTCTTCAATCACCACCAAACCCTAGCCCTAGGGTGATGTCAAGCCCTCAAAGGTGATGTTTTGGCCTCAAGAGGCAAGTTGTTTAGATTGTAGGGGATAGGTGATATCCTCCAAGGTGTATCTTAAGCCTCCAAAGGCATGTAATCATCATCCAGTGTGTGGGACTTGGTATCCAACCTGTGGGCTTCAAGTCGTAAGGAAGCCCAAGCTAGGCTTGTTCTTCCAAATATGTCCACCAAACAAGGTCTTGCAAAGACAATGAATACACCCTCCAAGGATCTCAATTAAAATGCATCATGATGAATAAAACAAATAAATAAAATATCCATCTAAGCATGTATATAAAAAACTACCTCATCAAAATAAACAAGTTCTCAAATATCCTACGCAATTTGCCAAATTTAGGTTTGGGAGGGTTGACAAAGCAACCTATTTGGTGAATCGTACCACAATTTTAGGAGTTTTTCCCAAGTGGAACCCTCTATAGGTCATGTGGATGGAGTGGCATGGATAAGGAAAAGACTTTTGGGCATGGGTTTCATGAAATACAAGGGGTTGTAGTGTCTCATTTGTGGGTGCCTTTGTAGAGGGTGTGCTACACCTTCGTTTTCAATGCAACCTTTTTCCAAGACCATTTATTGTCATTAATTTATTAAGGTCCAAACACTTGGTACTACCTATGATGAATCAATTAGCTTGGGGGATATTACCAAAGTGTCACTTAAAGGGAGAAGTCCACATGGTGCCATGGGGTTATAGTCTATCTTGTAACACACCTTGTGTAAACCCCTCAACAAGTGGGACATTCATAATTATGCATTTTCTTTTGAAGGTCTTTGATTTTCTATGAGAAGTGTTTCATTGCTCTCAAGAACTCTTTGGGAGAGCATCTGGAAGGTTTATAATAGGAGTTTATCTTTTTATATCTACCTTCCCTCTGGGCCTTCATCCCCTTCTTCCCATGAAATGAGGAACAATCCCTTCTTGGGTCAGTACACCCAACAATCCCAAAAGGTAAGGAGATGAGGGGATGAAGTATGGAAAGTGACAATTATGGAAGGTGATGGCACAATGACTCGTCAAGAGGACCTCCTAGTAGCATGCCCTATCCCTAAGGGTGACCCACTTACTAGAGCACAATGCCAACCACCAAAGTGAAACAAGGGAAAAAACATAATTTCCAAGCAAACACTACATAATCAAAAACAATTTAAGATACAACAAATTCAAATTCCTCAAATATTGAAATGACACCCACCATAATACCTGACTTGTACCTCATGGAGCAAGACCCAATGTCTTCCAAAAGCCAATTGATGTGGTGGATACCCCCACAATGAACTTGGAACTATGGTGGTGAAGCAGATCTCTGTCTTTGCAAGTGGACATTGTTGGTCAAGTTGTCTCTCGGTACTCCATGTATGCAACCTGAGGGCCTTGAGACATCATCTCCTTAGTTATCCCTAGGAGTTGTGGATAACAAAACTCATTCAGAAAACCTATAGGTGAGGTGGATATCCAATATATATTCAAGCATGAAAGGTATTCTTTTCACAAAGTAGATTGATAATAAATATCATAAACCACATATGGCTATACTTATAATTCTTTAATCATATTACAGTTATTGCAGAAACATTCATGACAAAATACAAAATGATAACAAGTATCCTAGCTTGTTTACAAATGTGCAGGGAGTTTCATTCATGAAAATATACAAAATGATAGTAAATATTATAACTTGTTTATAAATGGTTGAAACATAAAATGACAAAATGAAAGAAGTAGAGAAATATTAAAGAAGGATAGATAACTTCAAATGGTAATGAGAATGGAAGTCACTACTATTTAAAGATTAACACAAGTATCACAAACATAGAAGATGTATGGAGGTCATTAGGCATTAATGATATGAAAGAATAAGTTCTAGGCATTTGGCTAATGAATCCAATAATTTGAAACTCATTCATGAAAATTGTAGGTGAGGTGGAGATATATTCAATCATGAATCGACATTGAATACATCTTTGTGGTTTGTTTTATACCATAAGCCTCCATTCCCTTACTCATCTCCATTTCTTTATAAGCCTATCACCTTTGGTATAGAGATGCATAAGACACCCATAGTTGATAACTGAAGGCTCCATGCTTATCATATTTGGTAACAAACCCTTCTCTAATTAAATGAACTTTTTGTCTCATTAAATTTTTTCACACAGTTCTATAATGGGATTTCATGTCAATTATCTTACCAATAATAGATTTTCTATCCACTACATTTTCTAAAGGATTATGAAGTGCCTAATATACCTCATTTATGCAAACAGAGTAAAGGAGGATATGTGACCTGGGCCCGATCTACTATTGGTAGAGAAAAAGTTTGTGGAATGATATTCAAATGATATATAATGAGAATGCTCTATCACACACATCAACTGAACCGAGTTGTAGTTGTTTTCTTATGTGCAAGGGAGTACATTTGAAAAAGTGGACACATGCAATTTTCAGAATAGACATAAATATTTATAGTGAACTATAAAATCTGCAAGAAAGGAATCCCACACCTTTAGACATGAAATAGTCTATTTCTCTTAAATGATAGCTAGCTTATCTAGAGTTTCCAGAACTTCGGGAGGATGATATTGATTTTTCCTTTTTGCGTTTCTCATTTTGATCGAATTTGAAGGTACTCTTATAGTAGATGTCATATATGTTAAGTGAAAAAAAAAGAGACAGTCAAGTAACCTGGATTTGGCACCTTCAAATGCTTTTGTTTAGTGCTAATAAAAATCTAGTGGCATTCTTCCTAACAACAAAAGAGGGGGCTGATGTGATTAATCATCTCCATAAATATGATTGCAATCTTTCCCAATGTCCTTGGTAGAAGATAGAGTGAAACAATTTTATCCTCATTAACACAATCAAACTTTTGGAGTTGTTTGGCTGCAATGATGAGAGAATGAATGCCAGAAAACAAACTGAGTCATTCCAACCATTCAATAAAAGATTTAAGTTATTATATGATTAACATTTCCCATCTTCCATAAAAAGGTCAAAATAATCAAGTAATCCTTGGGATCCATCTTCCATTATCTGGTCATGACTAGCTACCCCAACAGATCCACCTTCCATTATCTAGTCATGACTAGCTACCCCTGCAGATCCACCTCTTTGACTACCTCCAGGAAATGCACCTTCAAGTCATAACCCACTTGAACCGCTTAAGGATTCTATAATTTCAGAAACTGCTTCAAGAGAAGTTGTGATCATGTTTACATCACATAATAGGTAAGCTATCTGATGTTTAAGTAATATTTCACCAAATAAGTATGCATGTGGTTCATCATAGATATTAAATTTAGTGCCTAGAAAATCAGAGCTTAGTTTTCATACATAATTATCACCGCCTTGGTCAATCTCTGTTCAGAAGATTCAAATATCTAGATTGTCAAAAGGTCCCTTATGTGATAAACGTATTTTTATTCCTATATCCAAAATTATGAGAAGTATGGTTGAGGATTTCAACACTAGATACATGGAAAGAAGTATGGTTCAAACTATAGCATTGTGATTGAGGATTTCAACACTAATTTGATAAACTCAGAGAAAAAGGGAGGTGATATAGTTCATGACCCCATGAGAGAAAGAATGGAGGACTTAATTTCTGATTGGGATATTTCAGATGTAAAACCAGCCAAAGGAAAGTATACTTGGAGTATCAAAAGAGTGAATCCTAGTTTCATTGCGGCTCGCTTGGATATGTTTCTCAATCATAGTGATTTTTAATCTCTAATTATATTATCTCTTCTAAAATTGTACCTTTTGTTGTCTTCGATCTTAATCCTACTGGTCTAACCTTTTAACACTTAGATAATTTTGGGCCCATTCCTTTTAGATTTAACCCTCTCTGGATTCAAAAGGAGGAAGTTCTGGCTCTTGTAGAGGATACTTGGGAGGAAGCAGGAGATAGATACACTTATTTCTTTCACAATAACACTAAAGCACGAGGGCATATAAATATAATTAAAATAATGTACTTATAAAGAGGGTAGAAGATATAAGATTTCACAGAAGTGAAAGAAGCATCTAGGCAACACTTTGAAGAACTTTATGCAACAGAGGAATAAGAAGATAGAGAAAAAACCAAAGAAATCATGGAACACATTGACTAGACTATGAACATATTGGTTTTTATTGTAGAGACTTTTTTTAGCATGGGAATGTAGCAACTTCCTCTCTGAAGACAAAGGATTTTCATTCTAATAGGTAGAAGAATAACAAATCTTATTGTTTGAAATCCCAAGTTAGGTGCAAGAACCTGCAAACTACACCTAACAAGAAACTTGGGCCTCAACCTAGAGTGAAGAAGACATCAAAGAATGGAGGTGCCTACCCTTTCGTCCAACACATAATGGGGCATTATCTTATTAGGGAGGAAGGATCAACCTCCAACATAACCTATGAGTTGAATTTTGGATCCACTCAAGGGAATGAGGAGAGAGATACACATAAGGAGAATGTCACATTAGGGCACAAGGTCCCGCGACCATATGGAGTTGCACAAGGGGTAGAGAGCATGTAGGTAGAGTTGGGATTCCTATGGTCATACAACCATATGGTCTCTCATGGGAATGGTTGCTTAGACACTTTAATTCTTAGAAGGGTGGATCAGAGTCTTTTGTACTTAGAGGGAGATCACTTGTTCCCATAATGATTTGGTTGTCAGTTTGTATGTGGATACCAAAACCCAGATGGTTGAGATGAATTAGGATGTGTAGGTTGAAGGAATTTCAAAGGAACTAGGAATAGTTTCAAAGGATATGCTACCTGGCATAGAAAATGTTTGGGGGGGGGGATAAAATTGCAGAATTAAAATGGCTTGAAATAAAATGACATGAAGCAAATGAAAATATTGTAATAACTTGCATGAAACTAATACATGAACTTGTAAACTACTATAGAAATGATATTATCATAGAAAATAGGGTTCTTTTCATTCCCTTGAGTGGGACCTACTCAAGGTCTCTACAAGAACCCTTGGTGAAACCATAAGTTCTCGAAAATGTAGTCTCCTTATTAAGAAAATTAACTCATGACAATAGTGTGTCCTCTACAATTTGAATTCAATATCATAATTATGAAAATATTATTCCAAAGACAAACTATGTACCAATCATTAAATCAAAACCTCAAGCATGCTTAAATTCATATAAAATAAAAATTAAGCCAACGTATATCACATAAACTCATCAAATCAATTTCTCATAAAATTCAATATGCATGGGGAGATAAATGGTCCTAGAAACATGCCAAAGTAGATTTGTATGTGAAATATTTCAACGGTTGATCAAAATATGTTTATGTGTTTATATATTATTGCACATTGACTTATAAAATTACTTATATCTCAAAAATATACTGATAGGTCACAACCTAGCGAGACACCAAATTGATGTATGAGACCCACTTGTTTGTGGGACAATGAATAGACCCTCTATGCATCCCACAAACATAGGGGTCTCACACATTAATTTGATGCTAGTAATGTCCTAGAAGTTATGAATATCTTAACAATAATCAAAATTGTATTTTTACATTTCTATGTCTCCACAAGTTCTACATTGAGTTCTATACTTTAAAAAACATGTCAGAACCCTTAGATTATCTTTGTCCTTTCACCAGATCCATTAGCCCATACAACTTGATAATATTTTTCCACGATATGCATTTCCATCATCAAGACCTGCATGAATTATAAAAGACAAATTCTTTATATGAGTAAATAATATATAAGCAAATAAATAGGCATTTAGTTATGTAAAATACTCTAGAAAAAACTTAAGTGGTTGCATACCTTAATGAGATTATCTTTGTTTCGAGAATAGGTTATTCTCTATTGAACAGGGCCAACCATGTGAAGGTGGAAGCTCATATGGCCCCTCCCCCCCTCACATCGTTCTCAATTCCCCATACCCAACATATGATTTTGTTTATATAGAAAACATATAGACATTCATGCATAACTAGGATAGTCATCAAAACATATGAACATATAAACATTGAATCACAATGTTGTATTTCATATAAACAATGTTTCATACTAGCAACATTGATAAACATCTAAATACAAGTCATGAATTTATACATCTATTTTTTCTTTGATTTATGTTTTTTTACATTAAAAAAATTGACGATTGGGGTATCATAATCATCCTTTGACATTGTATTTCTTGCACCCTATCTTTCTATTGTTTGTTTTTCCATGCTCTCATGTAACATACTTCTGGTACATTGCTGAGAAGGGAATCGAGGCATATGTGCAAGGGCGTGAACTGCAACAACGAAAATGATCATATCGATATGTTAAAATATGATTGAAATAACTAATTCATTATTTTGATTAACATTACAATATTTCTCTTTACCTGTCTTTGTAGATGTGACAGTTGGTGTGTTAATTTCTTGTCCACTTGGTTCCTCTCGTAGTTCACCTTCCTGAGCTACATGCTCTTCCATTTAAAGAATAAAATTTATAAGTATAAGTTGGGAAATAAATATCTACAATCACAATAAATATTTCTAATTCTGAAGCATACATACCAGAATGGGTACTCTTCTCCCCACTATCATTAGAAATGTGCTCCCTTGTATGAAGTGGTGTCTATTGAATACCGCTAGATTCACTGCTGCGGTTGCACTATTGCTTGAAAACAAACATAAATACTTAGTTAAGGGTGATATAATAAAATATGAATAGACTTTACAAGCATGCTACTGCGGTTTCCTTATTCATTTTATTTACTTGCATGTCTAGGGATATTAGAGTCTGGCCCAAGATTTTCCTATATTCAATCACACTTTTAAAACCATGCTTGTAACCAAGATCTAGGTCCTCCTCAATGACAACAGTGTTGAACATATTTAACTGCAATGCATAACACCATCAAAATTACCAATAACAAAATCAAATATTTGTTCGCTATTGTTAAATAAATATTCACCACAGTTAATCATTTAATTCTTACGATTCAAGATTTTAGTTTTCCATAGCCACCCTGGCCTAGTTTATGCTACCCGTGATTTTCCATTCTAGCCTTGGTTTCTTTGGAGGTGTTAGGTAGTATATATATGGAATTTTTGAAAAACATTAGATATCGGAATTGTTACTTAAAACAAGAAAGAAAAACATAAATGAGCATATTTCACTGATAAGATGACATGTGTTGTACCTTGCTTGACCAACTCGTGGATGTCTTCCTTGTTTTTTAAACAAATTCTCCTTTGCATACTCTATAAAGGCCTTCCACTCTTTCTTTGGAACCATGGGAGGGAGCTCATGCTTGAGGTCTAATTGCAATTTCTCCCTATATTGGGCCCTGGTATATTTTAAATTCTCGCCGGCTAACTTTGTAACCACTTTCTTGTTGAACGTATTTCTGAACAAGTTTACCATGTGGTCTATCAATTCATATTTCTTTTTTCTATCTTGGCCATTCCACCATGTGCGAATGGCGGGGCCAAACAACTCTAATGATTTTTCATTCAATTTTCTGTAGAAAACATTGTTTCCCGCAGAAACGTGTTATCCATTCATTTATAATAATCTCAACAATTGTCCATTTCAATTTCATCATAAAAATGAATCAATTAATTAACAAGTACCTACAATCTTCTGAATCTTAATCGGCACACATGCGCCATCCACCAGAAAGGTGATATCTAGTGATTCGGTTCTTTTAATTCATTCTAGTCCATGAATAACTTCCTCTCCATCTACAGTACCTTCATCTCCAGAGTCATGTGGATTCCCAGGCTCTGGCTCATCATGCTCCGATGTTCCATGCCTTTCAACATCATTGCACTCATCAATGGATTAGAGGGGAACCTCAGGAGGGTTAAAAATCCTCACTTGTACTTTTCTATGTCGACTTTTTTGTTGCATTGGACCATCACTGCTATCTATAGCAGTTGCAGGCTCGACAGGTTCCTGGGGTAGGAGGTTTAAAAACTCCTACAATCATAAAAAATTAATTTATCAGATCATATAGAAAATATAAAACAAAAAAAATATATGAAATTGTCATAGGTGATAAAAATATGTAAAGATGTCACTTACCCCAAAATTAGTTATTAGATTTTGTAGCTCTACAATTCTTTCCATGTCCTCCTGTGTCAAGGTTCTTTTGCGAAACAAACCTAGATATTCTATGTTTTCCTTCTTCAAGGCATTCACGACAATTTCTATTGGGTTAGTGAAATAAAATATTTCATCCTCATCAATATCCTCAGTGGGCGCCTTCCCACGTTGACCATGCCACAATACATTGATGAATAAAATTAATGAGGCGAACTTTAACATTTGAGAAATTTAGTTATTGTAG
The DNA here is from genome assembly GCA_000966675.3 of Picea glauca. Taxonomy (NCBI): domain Eukaryota; kingdom Viridiplantae; phylum Streptophyta; class Pinopsida; order Pinales; family Pinaceae; genus Picea; species Picea glauca. The sequence continues at coordinate 217,746 of JZKD02S2097634.1, forward strand.
CCATAAGTTATTACTATATTTAACATTTACCTATTGATGCACAACGAGTGCCTTTCCATGGTCACCCTGGACAAATGTAGAGAGTGATGTTCCATGGTCACTCTGGATAGAAGTTGACACAATAAATCAATCAACATAGGTTATGAAATTCACCTGCAACATTAAAAAAATGAAATATTGCAGTAATATCAGAAAATAAATAATGAAATTTCAGAAATTTAGTTGTTGTAGTCATAAGTTGTTACTATATTTAAAATTTACCTGCTGAGGCACAACAGGTGCATCTCCATGGTCACCTTGGATAGATGTAGTGGGTTATTTTCCATGGTCACCTTGGAAATAAGTTGACACAATAAATCAATCAAATAAAGTTATTAAATTCACCTTAAAATTAAAAAATAAAATATTGCAGTAATATCACAAAATAAATAATGAAATTTCAGAAATTTAGTTGTTGTAGTCATAAGTTGTTACTATATTTAACATTTACCTGCTGAGGCACAACGGGTGCATTTCCATGGTCACCCTAGACATAATTTGACACAATAAATCAATCAACAAAAGTTATGAAATTCACCTGTAACATTAAAAAAATGAAATATTGTAGTAATATCAGAAAATAAATAATGAAATTTCAGAAATTTAGTTGTTGTAGTCATAAGTTGTTACTATATTTAACATTTACCTGCTGAGGCACATCGGGTGCATTTCCATGGTCACCCTAGATAGATGTAGCATGTGATTTCTCATGGTCACCCTAGACAGATGTTGACATTATAAATTAATCAACAAGATTTATGAAAGTAATTGTAACATTAAAAAAATGAAATATTGCAATGATATCATAAAATAAATAATTAAAAATGAAATATATGAAGTAAAAAATTGAAATATTGCAACGATAAATTATAACAATGATTTATCAAAGGTTGAGTTGAATGGTATGTAAGATATTTACCCCCATATCTTCACCCCCTCCATCTATTTGATTTAATTTGTAATCGATCAAGAACTCTTCCCCTGGAACTATTGTTTTTGTTGCACATACAAATATATGATTTCCTTCGCGTCCCTCAAATATGCAGTCCAGGTTCTTATTTTTTGCCACAGGTCGTGTACTATTTATAAATCCCACAATGTTTCCATAATCTTTTGGCCTTCCATCAATACACATAGTTTCCCCTTTATTTTGATTGTTATCTACTAGTTGTATATAATTTGCGGCAACTCCATATCTCCGCATACTTCGCTTATATCGGGTCAATATCAAACAGTGATTGTATTTGTATAATGTTTTGACATACTCCATCAACTCAATTACAGTTCCATAGCCAACCTTTATGCCATCCATGGAAAATAAACCCAATCCATGTAAGGACGAAGCAACAATGCGATACATCCTCCCACTGATGAAGAAATTCGTGTCCACTTTAGGTAGCTCCTTAGGTTCCCATTGTTGCACTAGATTTCTATACCTCAAGGGAAACTCAATGTAACCTTTTCTCTCAGCATCATAATTACATGACCCTCTATTGGAAATAAAAAATTGCATGCGTATACGAAATCGTTTCCTTACCTTTTTAGATCAAGTTGATCTAGAACCGATAGATCTAGTACAACACGTCTCACTTTCAACCTCTCTTAGTATATCGTGATCATCACTCGAGGAAGATAGATCTGACAGATACTTATTTTCTGGTATCTACACTCGTTAAAACAAAAAGATACGTTATCATGCGAATATAAGTTTGTGGTACCAACACTCGAAAAAATGAGAAGATAACTTAACGAGCAAATATTTAGGGAACCCATGTTTTGCTTGGAGAATATACTTGATTCTATTGTATTTAAAAAACTTATTGGGGTCCTTGTTTACATGAGGGCCTTCTGGACGACATCATGCAAGGTTTGAGGCATCAAAATCATAACCTTTGCACCTAAGCTGCCATTAAGGACGAACACAAACTTGTTGACCTTAATTTTCTTAGTATTAAGATGTGGAGAATACCAAAGCAACTCCATAAAATGGGCCTCGTCCTTAGGCACCATGAGGGCACCCTGTCGTAAGGTGTTGAACTTGTTGAGCTGATTCTCAATGAATTACTCTGATAGGTACCTCTCTCGGAATCGTTCCTCGAACAGTTCCCATGACCCATCTTCGACGACCATGTTCATTTGTGGCAGGAGCATCTTCCACCATAGAAGAGTGCTCCCCTTCAGTTGAAAGACTACCATGCAGAACTTCATGTTGGAGGTATAGTCGCAAAGTGAAAATCACATCACCACATTCTCCAACCATGCCTCGGTGGTTGCACCATCTGGGGCACCAAATAACTCAAGAAATTTGACCTTCTCGAATTCGTGATGAATGATACCAATACCGACTGGAGTGCGCAGTGGACCCTTAGGGGGTGCCGATGCCCTGGCCTTATCTATGTCCAAACAACTGATCAGTGCCTCAAAAATCCAAGACCTCATCATACCAACCACATCACTCACTGCTATCTATCCCTACCCGAAAACCTGTTCATTTCCATGGGGGTTAGACCCCTCAGGCGTGGATTCTACTGGAGGCGTCGTGCCTCCTCCCCTAGCACCATGTCATCTGCCTCCACGAGGTCCTCTAACTATGATTACCTGCATGAATACAAATCAACTAGATTATTAACATTATAATCAAATACCCAATCAACGAAATCTGTAGTGATCCCAAGTCGCGGGTTGAACTCCACTCTGATACCACATGTCATGACCCCTTCTTTATGACTAAGGGCGAAGCAATTTTTTTTTGTTTTTTTGTTTTTAAGAATCAAGAGGCAAGAAGGTGATGACGCCAATAGTTTAACCACAACACTGATGATGAACGCAAGAACACATTCCAGGAAACAAGCTACTATGACACCATGCACAAGCAGAAGGGCAACTGGGAAAAACATGTGTAGACGACAAGGAGAAAATGACTACCCGCCTGACACAAACAAGACACACCTACAAGCTTAAAGGACAACATCCCTTCCTGATATAATGGCCTTGATGAAAAATATTAGAACCTCAACGCACATGAACCAAATGCATGAAGGCGTTCCACCCATGTGCCTAATGCAACTTTCCACGCTCATCCACACTCACTTAGAACGCACCAACTCTGGCCAAGTTCTCGATCACCGCTATCCCATAGGGAATGCCATGATCCCCTCATCAGGAATCATGCCGTCTCTAGGTGATAGACGTGTCAATAACCTTGGAACATCACATCCTCTCTGGACCAAGGCCTCTAGATAAATCCGATGCACTAGAAACCAAATACTGAGAGGAAAACCACACCTATACCCCAAAAACAGGTCGACGAAATGCCAAAGGAAGAAGACAAGGGAAGACACAAGCCAATACACGACATCATGCATGAACCAACCAATCACCCATTCTAAACTAGTCAATGATTACAATCTATTTTAAGATGGGTTACCATTCTAAACAGGGCACGTCTAAATTACAATTAGTCATTAATGCACCCGCTAATTTAATGTTAATACAATCGATCTAGCAAGTCTAAGTAATCAATACTAGAATGATAATTATAAATACAATCTAACCTCAATTATAAATCAATTTAGCAAGTCTAAAATTGGCAATCCAGTCTTTACTCTCCAATCTAAATTTAATCACTATTATAGCCTAATTGGATGATGCAGGAGCATCGCAAAGGCATGCAAGCATAGCCAACAACGAGACAACACAGTGATAAGAGACAACTGGAAAAGCACCGAGCACATTTTTTGAAAATGTTTTGGAATATTAATGAAGTCATTAAGTGGAGACATGCTTGTATTATTGTAAAAGGACCTTGAGCGATCCTCTCTCGTCTGAAGTAGATAGAGGCATTTATGCATAAGTTAATGTAGGTAGATAGAATTTAATTCTAGATTAGATAGCTTTAGAGTGAAAGAGGGAAACAAGATATAGACACCCTCATTGTGTAGTTGTAAAAGGATTATGAGCATAGAGCATAGAGAAGAGAGCAGAGAGATGTAGTTGAAAACACCCATGTACAAAGATTTGAACTAATAGAAAGAGATTTGATTCAAATTCATGGTGCCATATTTGTTCTCTGTGTATGCATGTTGAATGTTATGCTCATGGATGTTTACTTTCTGTTATACATTTGCTTTATATGTTGTGTATATGATTTCATGATTTGTTTTTGAAGTCCGAGAGAGAGTAAGAAATGAGTTTCAATTGTTTCTCTATCTGAGCAAGAGTTCCTGCAAGGAGTGCAGTGAAGTTGTCTGCAAGGAGTCCGTTGACAAAGAGTTCACAGTTTTATCTCTGAAATCTCAAGGGTTAACGTTTTTCTCATTCTCGGGGAAGTGAAAGTTGAGTGTAGGATCTGTGCAAGGAGTGCGCAAGCCGAGTAAAGTCTCAAAGTTTGCGAACCTGAGTGAAATTGTTGAAGGACTACTGCTGCAGGGAGTGCGCAGAGTCGAACGATCTCAATTCTTTGAAGTAATTGAAGGATTGATTGCAAGGAGTGCATGTGGGAGTCTTCTTTAAGACTCAGAGTTGGAGAAAGCTTAGGAGGGATAGGGTCTTTGAAGTTGTCGAAGAAAAGAACAGAAGGTTGGTGCCTTGAGGCGTTGGAAGGAGGCGTCGCAAGTTTGTGTTGTAGGCTATTAAGTTCCATGGAAACACATTTTGTTTACGAGTGCAGAAGTTCTTGAAGGAGGAACGGATGATCGGAATTCTTTGAGAAGTATTTGCAAAGTCATAAGAGCCATCATATCTTGTAGAGAAGCAGGAACATTACAGAGAGCTTTCCTCAAGTGTAAGATTAGAAGATATCAGGGTCATAGGATCCAAGTTAGTTAGGGCCATTGTATCACTCGCAAAATCTCATTTCGAGGTTTCGTGAGTTGAAGGGTCGAAGGTTTTGCATCAAGGTTCGCGAAGTCACAAAATGCGAGTAGCGAAGTCATGAGCTACGATAAGGAGTATTGAGGAGTTCAGGATCTCGACACTCAGGTGTCGGGGATACAAAGGTGGCATCACTTGAGGAGAGAAATCATGAAGTGTGAAGATAACATGAGGGACACGTGGCAGAATCACAAGGTGGGCCCATGGAAGAGAAAGGTGGATGCATGTCGTCTTCTGAAAGAAGTCAACACCCTGTTGAGCTCTCGTGTCTCGGGGATTCGCGAGACAAGAGCTGGGAGCTCAACATCGAAACTCACAAAACAAAGAGAAGTGAAAAGTGTTAGAGTTAGGCCTAGCCGGTGGTCACGCGTGGAGGGCGCTGATAAGAGAATGAGCGTGCCCATATCGGTGTTTCAGGTATCGCGAGATTTGGATGTAAGAGTTGTGGGACCCGGAAGGTAGAGGGGACATAGAACTTGAGATTTGGATATCTCGAGTTCCTGGGTCATGAAATCATGCTGACCGTCAGATCAAAGGGAAGATCCAAAAACGTCGATTGCTATTTGGGGAGGTGGAACATTAAAGCTCTAACGTTCTTTTCGGAACTCGACATATCGTTGTTCGGAGGTCTGAAGGCACAGCCGCTTGACAACAAGACTCACGAAATCATGAAGTCAGATCTCCCAAAGTGCGAAGGGAGATTCCATGAGGTTTTCTGTGGGTGCAGATTTCCCGAAAGGGAAATTGAAGAGCCAGTTCGAGAGAGCTCTTCGGGCCAGTGGAGGAAGAACGATCCTGTGTGCGTGGACTTCCGACTTGCGGGTTGGTAGGGCTGCGTCAGGTTTTGTATCAGAGCCTAATTCTTGTTTGTATATTTTAGGCAGGAAAAGCGAGAAGGAATTTCATCCATGCTTCTAAGGAGAAGAGACAGGAAAATACCCGATCTGCCAGAGGATAGGGAGGTGTCAAGAGAAAGGGGAAGGCAGGTGCAGAATCCAGAAGTGGAAAGAGATCTGCATGAATTTCGCGCCAGACTCGTGGATGTGGAAATAAAACAAAGGTGCACAACTGATATTGGAGATATCAGTGAGTTCGAAAGCAAAGATGATGTTGGACATGAAGAAGAAGAAATTGCAGCAGAAGATGCAGCAAATGAACGCTTGATTAGAGCTGTTGCAAGAATGAGTGCAAGAGCTAAAATGGACATTCCAGTTTATGAGGGAAATTTGAATGCTAAAGAGCTTCTAGACTGGATTAGAGCTTTGGACACATATTTTGAATATGAAGACGTCGAAGAAGACAAGAAGGTCAAACATGCTGTCATGAGACTTAAAGGACATGCAACATTGTGGTGGGATGAACTGCAAGCTGACAGATGCTGCCAAGGCAAGCAAAAAATTAAGAGTTGGGTTAGGATGATTACAAAGATGAAAGAAGAATTCATTCCCAGGGATTATCAAATTACTCTGTTTCAAAAGATGCAGAATTTGAGACAGAAGCTGATGACGGTAAAGGAGTAGACTGAAGAGTTCTATAGGATGAACATCAGAGCAGGTCATCGTGAAAGTAATGATGAAAAGTTTTCCAGGTATATGAATGGCCTGAGATACAAAATTCAGGATGAGATGAGCATGATGACCATCCGAATGGTGGAAGATGCTTATCAAATGGCTCTAGAGGCGAAAGAGAAGCTGAGCTGAAAACAAGGTCAAAGAGGCCAAGGTAGAAGAAAAGCCAGGGGAAAATCAGTCATCCAAGATAGAAATCAGAATCCTAAGGAAGAATGTAAGAAACCTTAGATTGAGAGAGGTGGAAGCTCACAGAAAGGGAAATATGCTGGACAGAGAAGGCAGTATGCTGATCAGAGAGAAGAGTATGCTAATGGAAACTTTTTTCCTCGTACTAGAGGTAGAGGAAGAGGAAGAGGTGGAGTGATAACATGCTTCACGTGTGGAAAGTTCGGACATAAGTCTTATGAATGTCCAGACAAGAAGAAAGAGGAAGGAGAGACTCACATTGCCAAAGCACAAAGGAGAAATGTTGAGGCAGAGGATGTTGAAGGCGGAAGATCGTTGATGATGCAAAAAGTTCTTTTGACACCAGAGAAGGAGGTGGAGAGTTCAGTCCAAAGGAACAAACTTTTTCGGACTACGTGAAAAACCAAGGACAGGGTATGCAAGGTCATTGTGGACAGTGGTAGCACAGATAATCTCGTTTCAATAGAGATGGTAGAAATACTGGAGCTGAAGATGATTGATCATCCAAGCCCATATAGAGTTTCGTGGTTGCAAAAAGGGCATCAGGTAAATGTCACTAATAAATGTTTAGTTGAGTTCAAAATAGGAGGGTATGAAGATGAAATAATCTGTGATGTTATTCCTATGGCTGTTTGTCATCTATTACTGGGTAGACCGTGGCAATATGATAGAAATGTGATTCATGACGGGAGAATGAACACATACACCCTAGAGAAGAATGGGAGAACTCACATGCTGTTGTCGATCAAAGATAAAGAAATAAAACCAGAGGTGAGAAACACTGTACTTCTCATGAGTGGGAAGGAAATTCTTACAGAGGTTAAGAAGAAGGAGGAACCACAATTCATTGTGGTAAGGAAGCCAAAGATTGTTTTAACCGGCACAAGGGTAGATGATTTACCATAAGAGGTTCAGGAATAGCTGGAAGAGTTCATTGACATAGTAGTGGATGAACTACCTTGTTCGTTGCCATCGATTAGAAGTATAAGTCATCAAATTGATCTCATACCTGGAGCTAGTTTGCCAAACAAAGTAGCGTACAGATTAATTCCGCAGGAGAATGAAGAAGTCAAAAAATAGGTCCAGGATTTAATGGACAAGGGGTTGGTGAGAGAAAGCTTGAGTTCGTGTGCTATTCCGATAGTACTCAGTCCGAAGAAAGATGAAGGCTGGAGGATGTGTACTAACTCAAGGGAAATCAACAAAATAACCATCAGGTATAGATTTCCATTGCCAAGGATGGATGATCTGATGGATTGCTTGAGTGGGGCCAATTTTTTTTCAAAGATTGATTTGAAAAGTGGATATCACCAGATTCGTATGAGAGAAGGTGACGAATGGAAGACAACATTCAAGACTAACGAAGGGTTATACGAATGGCTTGTCATGCCATTTGTCTTAACAAACGTGCCGAGTACTTTCATGAGATTGATGAATGAAGTCCTGAAGGATTTCATTGAAAAATTTGTCATTGTGTATCTTGATGACATACTGATTTTCAGTAAAACAAAGGCAGAGCATCTGAAACATTTGGCTACAGTGATGAAGAGGTTACAACAAGAGAAGCTACTGATAAACATGAAGAAATCCTCATTCATGAAGACAGAGCTCATTTATTTGGGTTTTGTTATTTTTGCAGATAAATTGAGGATGGATCCAGATAAAGTGGAAGTGATTAAGAATTGGCCATCACCGAAGAGTATATTTATGGTAAGAAGTTTTCATGGATTGGCTAGTTTCTACTAGAAGTTCTTCACGAATTTCAGTGGAATTAGTGCACCGATGATGGACACAGTGAAGAAGAGACACAAGTATTTTCACTGGATGGAAGAGGCTGAGAAAAGCTTCAATTTGTTGAAAAGAAAAATTATGGAACAACCAATTCTGGTGTTTCCTGATTTCCAAAAGACATTTCAAGTAAAATGTGATGCAAGTGGATTTGCAATAGGGGCAGTCTTGAGTCAAGAAGACAGGCCGATAGCATATTTCAGCGAGAAGCTGAATGAAGCCAAGATAAAATACTCCACGTATGATAAGGAATTCTATGCTATTATTCAGGCATTGAAAAAATGGAGACACTACTTGATTCCAAAGGATTTTGTCTTATATAGTGATAATCATGCATTGAAATTTGTGACTCAACAAGAGAAGTTGAATCAAAGACATGTTAAATGGGTTGAATATATGCAAAATTTCACTTTTGTGATTAAACGTATTTCTGGAACTGCTAACAAAGTTGTTGATGCTTTGAGCAGGAAGTGTTTTCTATTGCAGGAGTTCAGAGTCAAAACATTGGGTTTTGATGATCTCAGGGACATGTACATAGATGATCCAGATTTTAAAGAGGCGTATGAAGCAGTTGAGAATCCAATTCTCAGGGATAGAAGCCAATGGGAAGAATACAYGATCTAGGAAGGATTACTGTTTAAAGGTAATCAACTTTGTATTCCAAAATGCTCCATGAGGGAGAATTTGCTGAAGGAGATACATAGTGGAGGATTGGTCGGGCATTTCGATCATGACATGACGTTCACAAAGTTGAACGAGTCATATTTTTGGCCAAGAATTCAAGAAGACGTCAAAAGATTCGTGGACAGATGTAGAATTTGTCAGCATTCAAAAGGAAAGAGGCAGAATGTAGGTTTTTATCAACCATTACCCATACCTAAGAGACCGTGGGATGGAGTCAACATGGAATTCATATTGGGGTTTCCAAGAACACAAAGAGGGGTTGAATCATTCTTTTTGGTAGTGGATATATTTTCCAAAATGGCACATTTCATTCCATGTCAGAAAACCAATGATGCAACTCACATTGCGAACCTGTTTTTCAGAGAAGTCATTCAACTTCACGGCTTACAAAGGAGCATAGTTTCGGATAGAGACACTAAGTTCATAGGACACTTTTGGAGAACCTTATAGAGGAAGCTAGCAACAAACTTGTCATTTAGTTCATCTTATCATCCTCAGACAGATGGACAGATAGAAGTCGTGAACAGGAGTTTGGGAGACTTGCTGAGGAGCTTGGTGACAGAACACCATAGCCAGTGGGACAACATATTACCATAGGTAGAGTTTTCTTATAACGACTCGCTTAATAGGAGCATAGGACAGAGTCCATTTCAAATTTTTTATGGCATCAGTCAAGAGGAATTTTTGAGCTGAGGAATTCAGAACAGATTGCGACTAGGAGCACTAGCGCAGAAGATTTCATAGAGGCTATGAAGGAACTTCACAGCCAGGTGAAGGAACGATTGTAGAGTTCGAACCAAGAATATAAGTGGAGAGAAGATCAACATAGGAGACAAATTTAGTTTGAAGTTGGTGATTTGATCCTTGCACATTTGAGAAAGGAGAGGTTCCCGTGTGGAACATATAATAAATTGAAGATGAAGAAAATTGGACCATGTAAGGTCTTGAATAAATTTGGGCTGAATGCATATGAGATTGAATTACCCGATGGGATCAAAATTTCTCCGATATTCAATGTCTCAAATTTGTAACCTTATAAATATGAGGAAGCAGAAGCAGGTAGTGAACAACCAGAGATTCAATGGAAAAAACAAATGCCAGTTGCAGAAAAGCCGCAGATGGAGTGCATACTGGACAAAAGAGTTGGTAAGAGGACCAGGCGAAAGCAATACTTTGAATACTTGGTCAAGTGGAAGGGCCATCCAGTTGAAGATGCCAGTTGGGGGAATGAAGCAGAAATCCAGAAGCATGGACAGACTGTGCGCGAGCTCATGGACATGAGCCCATGAAAAGTTTCAAGCAAGGGAGTTTGATGCAGGAGCATCGCAAAGGCGTGCAAGCATAGCCATCAACAAGACAGCACGGAGATACGAGACAGCTGGAAAAGCACCGAGAACATTTTTTGAAAATGTTTTTGAATATTAATGAAGTCATTAAGTGGAGGCATGCTTGTATTATTGTAAAAGGACCTTGAGAAATCCTCTCTCGTCTGAAGTAGATAGAGGCATTTATGCATAAGTTAATGTAGGTAGATAGAATTTAATTCTAGATTAGATAACTTTAGAGTGCAAGAGGGAAATGGGATATAGACACCATCATTGTGTAATTGTAAGAGGATTATGAGCATAGAGCATAGAGAAAAGAGCAGAGAGTTGTAGTTGAAAACACCCATGTACAGAGATTTGAACTAATAGAAAGATCTTCGATTCAAATTCATGGTGCCATATTTGTTTTCTTTGTATGCATGTTGAATGTTATTCTCATGGATGTTTACTTTCTGTTATACATTTTCTTTATATGCTGTGTATATGATTTCATGCTTTGTGTTTGATGTCTGAGAGAGAGTAAGGAATGAGTTTCAATTGTTTCTCTATCTGAGCAAGAGTTCCTGCAAGGAGTGCAGTGAAGTTGTCAGCAAGGAGTGTGTTGACAAAGAGTTCACATTTTTATCTCTGAAAGCTCAGGAGGGTTAACGTTGTTCTCATTCTCGGGGAAGTGAAAGTTGAGCATAGGAGTTGTGCAAGGATTGCACAGGCCAAGTAAAGTCTCAAAGTTTGCGAACCTGAGTGAAATTGTTGAAGGACTACTGCTGCAGGGAGTGCGTAGAGTCGAATGACTTCAATTATTTGAAGTAATTGAAGGATTCACAGTAAGGAGTGCGTGCGAGAGTCTTCTTTAAGACTTGGAGTTGGAGAAATATCAAGAGGGATAGGGTCTTCGAAGTTATCGAAGAAAAGCACAGAAGGTTGGTGCCTTGAGGCATTGGAAGGAGGCGTTGCAAGTTTGTGTTGCAGGCGGTTAAGTTCCATGGAAAAACATTTTGTTTACGAGTGTAGAAGTTCTTGAAGGAAGAATGGATGGTGGGAATTCTTTGAGAAGAATTCATGAAGTCACAATAGCCGTCAGATCTTGTAGAGAAGCAGGAACATTACGACGAGCTTTCCTCAAGCATAATCTCAGAAGAAATCAGAGACGTAGGATCCAAGTCAGTTAGAGTCGTTGGATTGCTCACAAAATCTCATTTCAGGGTTTCATGAGTTGAAGGGTCGAAGGTTTTGCATCAAGGTTCGCGAAGTCGGGAGCTGCGATAAGGAGTATTGATGATTTTGGGATCTTGGCACTTGGGTGTTGGGGATACAAAGGTGGCATCGCTTGAGGAGAGAAATTGTGAAGTGCGAAGATAGCACAAGGGACACGTGGCAAAATCACAAGGTGGGCCCGTGGAAGAGAAAGGTGGGCGCGTGTCGTCTTCTGAAAGAAGTCAACACCCCGTTGACCTCTCGTGTCTTGGGGATTCGTGAGACAAGAGCCGGGAGTTCGACATCGAAACTCACAAAATGATGAGAAGAAAAAAGTGTTAGAGTTAGGTCTAGCTGGTGGTCACGCAAAGAGGGCGTTGACAAGAGAATGAGCATGCCCGTATCAGTGTTTCGAGTATCGCGAGATTTGGAAGTAAGAGTTGTGGGACCCGTAAGGTAGAGGGGACATAGAACTTGAGCTTTGGATATCTTGAGTTCCTGGGTCGCGAAATCGTGCTGACCGTCGGATCAAAGGGAAGATCCAGAACCGTCGATTGCTATTTGGGGAGGCGGAACATTAAAGTTCCAACATTCTTTTTGGAACTCATCATATCGATGTTAGAAGGTCTGAAGGCACGTCCGCTTGACCACAAGACTCGCGAAATCGTGAAGTCAGATCTCCCGAAGTGTGAACGGAGATTCCACGAGGTTTTCTGTGGGTGCAAATTTCCCAAAAGGGAAATATAAGAGCTAGTTTGAGAGAGCTCTTCGGGCCAGTGGAGGAAGAACGATCTTGTGTGCGTGGACTTCTGACCTGTGGGTTGGTAGGGCTGCGTCATTGGACAATTCTATATTAATAAAAAATCTCCATCCAACTAGCCATTAACTTAAATAAAAACATTAACAATCTTAATGTAGAATGCTACCATTATAACACTTATGAACAATTAAATCTCAACATGTTGTCTAGCTATATTGACCGAACTAACAGTACTAGTTGTCTATTAACATTGAGAAGGAAACTGCTAACTATTAACATCGCTGTAGCAATTTAACAAGGCATTTAACATAGAAATTACATAACAATTAATATAGCAAATAACAAGGAAATTAACATGACAATTAACATAACAATTAATATAGCAAATAACAGCATTAACTACATCAAGGCAGAAAGCAACAATGAAACATTTATTAACTCATTAAATTACCACATGTTGTCTATCTTTATTAACCGTACCAAAATGATAGTTGTCTACAAACATTAAAGGAATCGGCTAAGAAGTGTAAATACCATAAATCCATATACATTCAATGAGAAACTAAGGCCATATACCTATAATTAGATTTACTGTCATATGGCTTTAATAAGATTTACTTCCATATGTATTAAAAAATAGATTTACTCCCATCTGTATTAAGTAAGATTTACTGTCATACACACTTAATAAGATTCACTGCCATAATTGTCTAAAGGGATTTAATTGCAGGGCCTGATCATAATTAATGTCATTCAGAACCATTCACTATAGTCGATGCCATTGCAAAAATATCCTATAACAATACTTAATACCGTTAAATAAAAAGGAGGAAAGTTGTTCAAAACCAACAATGCCAATAAGACGTGCTGCCAGGTAAAGGTAAAAATCAGGGTATGAACGCCAAAGCATTTAGTTGGCTATCTAGAACTGTTTTCATTTCTAGGTTAAAAGGAACAACCAACATTTAAAGCAAACTTGTGGCCATTCGACTGCAAACACGTTCCACAATTAAAGGAAAATTCTGGGTGAATAACAGGAAAAACATAGTCATCAATTTCATGGAAAAATGTGGTCCTTAAGGTAGCAACACAGTCAACTTTAAATGAGCAGAATCGTTGTACAGAGACATATCAGAAGGAAATCACCTTGCTGTCACCATTTAATAAGAAAATCGCTGCATAAGTAATTGGCATTACATAACGCAAGGAATTGGTACTACAACAAGACGTGGGTACAACTTGCAACAATAAATGCAATGCAATCAACCCATGAATGGATACATAAATTGCTCATCTAATTAACTTGCAATGAAATTCATTCAACACAGGAAGAACACAGGCTTTGCAATCAATTGATTTGTACCAGATATCACTCACTAATGATATTCAAAAACGTGTTGCAGTACAAAGAAAAATTGTCCAGAAGGTCAATCCATGGAAAACGTGAACAGAGAAGGCAAAGGAACCTGGAGAAGATTGTCATCATCACTAGATTTTAAACCTTTTATTTGACACAGGATTCTTAGGATAAGGTCACAGGTTGAGGATTGTTCTTATTCTAAAACAAAATTTGCAGTTCTAAAGTCCAAAAAATAAGACAAAAATTGGTTGGTTGTAGAAGTCAAAGAGGAGAACAACCGTTACACGGATGCAAATATGGTAATTGGGATTCTAATAATATTTGAAACTGGACTCTAGCTGCTAGTTGACACAAAGAATGAGGTTTCAAAGCAACTGGTTTTTTTTTTTTAGATGGGTTAATTCCCTCGTGAGGGCTATCAACAAAGCTCAGTCTAGAGAAGGCTGTCAATCAATTGGACGTCGCCGACTAACATCGTCTTCATAAATTTAAGGTGCAACGGTAAGAAAAAGGGACGCAACAAAATGGCCATCAAAAACCACACAGGGTTATGTTGCGAGGGAGTTATCCCACACAGAGCTAAATTGACCATCAATACACAATGCATATTTAATCTATCCAAGATTATAAAATGCAGGGTTAAAATTTATCCATCAATACAAAAACGTAGAGTTATAATTATGGAACTAGGAACGATAACAATGGAGTATTTACTCAACAATATAAGTCGCAAGACTACATGCTTCCTAGAATATTCAAAAAGGGTAAATGCCTGGTAAGAACCTCCTTCTCTCCTCATCCACGCACAAAAAAGTAGGGCGTTGAGATCCATAGGTCTATTAATGCCGAAGCGACGATCGTAGATTATGCTCTTGGTCGACTCCCCAGGTGAGGACTGATGGGCTAGGGACGAAAGGAAAAAAAAATTGCAATCATCACAAATCGATATACCATAGGACAATCAAGACATGCAGGGATCAAAGGCCATGGGAAAAACAACATTGAGCTAACGACTATGGGAAAAATTCAATCATCAACTAGAATACTAAGACAATCATTTAACATACCCAAATCAACATGCAGAACTAAAAGCATATATCATACTAAAAATCTAACATGCAGAAATAAGGAAGCGTACCATTTCCCAAATGCTCGCTCTGAGTTCATGTCCCACATGCTTCGTGCACTCCCGCTTGTCGATCGATGAGACTTCACTGGTACCTCCTAGCCAACGCTAGGGGTACTCTTCTTCCCCCTTAGCCCCCCGAGTTGCAAAGGGGCCACATTCTCCTCCCTCCATTATATAGAGTTTCAAAGTCAAAAACTTTCCCAAAACCCCTTTTAAATTAATTTTCATACACTTAATTCATAATAATCCCCCCCCCTACATGTGTCACCCATCCCTTTCATTCCTCCAAAAACTGATTTCTTTAATTAATTAATTACCCTTATTTCCCCCACCCTGTTAAGCCCTAATATTGGCTCATTATCCCTTAATTGGGGCATATTACATTAGTAATGCTATTTTATTTATGTCATCTTTATTCAATTAGTTGTAATTATACCTCCTAGTCTCCTCTATATACCAAGGAGACATTTTCATTTGGAATAATCTTGTACTTGAACATTTATGTTGGGTAGAAGGAGGTTGCGCCCTCGAAGAGGCTTATTATCTAAAATTCTCTCTTTTTTAAGGCGTTTATTACTCTTTGTGAGGTTTTTCTCTGCTATATTGATATTTGGTTCTTAACATATGGTATTAGAGCTCAAGGTCTTGGGGTTTCACTACTGCATTTGAGACACCTTGGAATTTTTGCTATAACTTTTTTTCTACAATGTTTAAGAAGGAACGGCTTGGAGGATATTTAGTAGACAAATCAAGGTATGTTGGGATAAAATTTCAGCTCTTGAGGCCTTATAATTTCGGTGATATAGCCTGTGAAAGATAGGGTTCTGCAATAATCCTGAACTGAGTCATTGCAAAATTTTTGCTATAAAACTATTTATGTAACGTTTTAGACCCTGAAATCTGGAGGATATTCACAGACATTAGTAAGGTATCTGTGGTAAAATTTCATCTTCTGGGTCATCTTACATTTGTAGATACACCCTGTAGAAGATAGGGTATCTGACTAGTCCTATTGACTAGTCTCAAGAAGGTGTTCTAGGTAAAACATTCATAAATTCTTCTTAGAGTATCCAAATTAAGTGACACTAGTTTCATTGGATAGTGGAAAGTCTGTAGTATTTCCGGTACAAGTTTCAAATTTTATATCAATTATTTTTTGCGGGGCATGCTATACAAGTGAGATCTCCTAGAAAGGCCAAAAATCAACAAGTTGTGGGGAAGTTACCGAAAATTCCACTTGGCACATCCAATTTTGATCAGACTTGTGGCATTGCAGAGAAGAAATATCAGAGAACTACAAAAAAGAAAGTTTCAAACCCAGAAGGGCCTAAACTTGGGAGATACAATAGAAGAAAGATTGTCTAGCAGAACCACCTCAAAATCAAGGTTCAAAAGTGATACTTGGCCAACATGCCACCCAAAAAGGGAACTTCTACACCAAATAAGCCTCTAGACAATCCTACTTGGACTCTTGATGAAGGTGAAGAAATGTGTAAGGAAATAAATGATTTACAAAAGAAGATAGTAAGAAAAGAGGAACTACAAGAGATGATGGATTCAATAGAAGCTAAGTTTGAGGCAATAAATACTAAGACGAACTCTTTAAAAGGGGAGATCATTGAAGTATTGAAAAATTTTGTAACAAAGACAACACCTGAAAGTGAAAATGCATCCCAGGAAATTCATGATGAGAACACAAGGAAGGTGAATCAATAATGGAGAAACTCTAACCTTGGGTTGAAGACCAACCACGTTCCTAAGATCGATATGAGGAAGTTTGATGGCAAGGACCCTATCACATGGATACT
>JZKD02S2097634.1:246712-257482 GCA_000966675.3 Picea glauca
TCACACTCCTCATTGGTGGCAACGAATGAGGTAGTTCATCCACGATGATATCAACGAACTCTCCAAGCAGTTCCTGAATCTCCTCTGGCAAGTCGTCCACTCTTGTGCTTGTCAGAACAATTCTCGGCTTCCTGACAACAAAGAACTGTGGATCCTCATCCTTCTCTAGCTCTGTGAGAAGTTCTTTCCCACTCATGAGAAGTATGGTACTACTCACTTCCGGCTTTACTTCCTTATCCTTCCCCGGAAGAAATGTATGTGTTTTCCCATCCTTCTCCAAGGTGTATGTGTTCATTCTCCCATCATGAACCACATGTCTATCATACTGCCATGGTCTTCCCAATAATACATGACAGACATCCATGGGAATGACATCACATAAAATCTCATCCTTATAATCACCCATTTTAAAATTGACCAAGCCTTGTTTTGTAACACATACCTGGTGTCCTTTCTGCAGCCACGTCACTTTGTATGGACTCGGGTGTTTGTTCGTTTTCAGCTCCAGTTTCTCCACCATCTCAGTCAAAATGAGATTATCTGTGCTCCCACTGTCCACTATAACCTTTCATTTCCAGCCCTGGGTCTTGCAAGTCGTCCGGAACAGTCGGCATCTTTGCCCTGTGTCCCCCATTTCCTTCTCGGGTTTCAAGAGAACCTTATGCACTGTTAGTGACTTCCCACTTCCAGTGTCTTCATCTTCAACATCACGCCTCTGCGCCTCAACAACATGAGCGTTTCCTCTGTCTATCTTTCTCTCTGGACAGTCCACGGCTTTATGACCGTCTTTACCACACGTGAAACATGTGATAATTCCTCCACGGCCTCTTCCTCTACCTCGGGTACGAGGAAAAGTGTCAGCATCAGCGTAATCTCCTTGCTAACCTGTTTGCTATCTCCTCGGCTCAACAACTTGCTGCCTCTGCTGTGAGGTTCCACCTCTTTCGGCTCTTCCATGAGGCCTCTTCCAATCCTCCTTGGGCTTTTTCATTCTTTCTTGGGCAACTGCTTTGCCTCTAGGCTGGTTTCTGCCTCGCCCTCGCTTTCCCTTCTTGTGGTTTAGCTTTTCTTCGACCTTTAGATCCATCTAGTACGCATCCTCAACTATGCGGACGGTAACCATGCTCAATTCGTCCTGAATGTCATACCTAAGACCATTCAGATATCTTGCCACATTTTCGTCATCACTCTCCCGATGACCAGCTCGACTGTTGAGCCTGTAGAACTCTTCGGTGTACTCTTTCACCGTCATCAACTTCTGCCTCAGGTTCTGCATGCGCCTGAACAGAGTGATCTGGTAATACCTCGGAATGAACTTCGCCTTCAACTTGGTGATCATTCGATCCCAGTTCTTGATCTTCTGTTTGCCTTTGGAACGTCTGTCTGCCTGCAACTCGTCCCACCATAAGGCTGCATGTCCCTTCAACTTCGTGACGGCATGCCTTAATTTCTTCTCCTCTTCGATGTCTTCGTAATCGATGTAGGTGTCGAGTGCTTAGATCCAATCCAACATCTCCTCTACGTTTAGATTTCCCTCATAGATGGGAATATCCATCTTCATCTTCGAGCTCATGCTCGAAATGGCTCTGATCAACCTCTCTATCGAGGCATCTTCTTCGGCGACCTCTTCTTGGTCGTGTCCAGCTTCCTCTTCAAACTCAGGATCGCTGAACTCTACTGCACCCGCTCCACGCCTCTGGGCGACCTCCATATCCTCGAGTCTCGCCCTGAGATCTCGTATTTGTCGTTCCATCTCTGGATTCCCTGCTGGATTCCCTGCTTGCCTACCCCTTCTTCGCACGTCCCTGTCCTCACGATCAGGTGACTGCCTTTCTCTCCTGGGCGACATTATATGTCTTCTTTCTTTGCATCACAAGCAAAAGTATTCCCGCTCTGATACCACTCTGGCGTAACCTACCCCTCACCGAGCAGGCCGCTCCACCAGGACCTTCTTCGCACACGGGCCCTAAGAGTCTAATCTCTTCCAACTCCCCTTGGGAGTCACGAGTCACCCACAACAACTCCTTCGGAAAATGGGATATTGTGACTCGGGGACTCGCGGGTCACGCGGATACAATCCATTGACAGCTCTAACCTCCGAACCCCGAACTCCGAATAGTCAACAGTCAACAACTTCTATTTGGAAATTTCCCTATCGGGAAATCGTCAATTGCGATGTCGCATTCTTCTTGCAATACCAAAACCTGAACTCCGATGGCTCGTGTCCTCGCTGCCGTCACTTGGACCCCACACACCTGTGACCTCGGGAAATCGCCGATCGAGCGTTCACAGTTTCCGCAGCCCCGTTTCACAGGACCTACCAAGTCCCGATCCCCGACTCCCGCTCCAACGCCACATGGATTCCACTAACACATGTGGTCCCACTCGCCACGTCCCTTCGGGATTTCATGGATCGCGAATCCACGATGCAAGTTTTCTTTGCTGTTGGAAACCCCGAACTCCGATTTCCCGATCTCCGGGATCTGGTGCCACGCGTCCCTCTGATGATCAACGACTCCCGTTAATTCGGGAAATCGCTATTCACGATTTCACGAGGCATAAAACTCTCACCTCACCATCCTCCGAATGCCGAACCCCGATACCACCTGTCAACATCCCATGGGGAGATCTAACCCCTCGACACCTGTTTCCCACTAACACTGTCAGGAAATCGCGATTCGCGATTTCACGAGGTGTAAACCTCTCGCCTTATAAATTCCCGAATGCCGAGACCCCGAAGCCCGATGGACGTTGACTCTTCTCCACCTGTGCTCACGGGTTATCTTCCGCGCATCTTCTCCACAATCTGAAGGTCCTCGGGACTTCACGGAACTTCACGGGGATTTCAACCCATAGATTCTCTTCCTCTAGAGAATCCTCCACTCTACCACCTTCGTCCTGTGCGAACTTCACTGGGGTCGGCTCCCACAGTGAACCAAAAGAACTATCTCTCCTGAGCTTTGTCCTTCTGACTCCTTCAGAGAACTTTCATGCACTTCTTGTGCCCGACTTCAAGGACCTTCAAAGTGTTGAAGTCTTTCCGGGTTTTCTTTACCCAGGCTTGCTACTAAGCCTCGCATCCAACCTTCACTTACCTGCATGACTTGAACAATCCCAAATCACCCTGGGCAAACGAGAACAAAGGTTCAGCTACTTGGCCTCCTCGATGCACTCTATGCGGAGGAATTCAACTGCAATCTATGCAGGAATCTCCTGGCTCAAGCAGAGAAACAATTTGAACTCATTCTCTCAGGTTTCTAACCTGATATGCAATCACATAAGCAACATATAAAAGATAAACATATAAAGAAGCAAGTATACAGCAAAATAACATTAACAACACACATAGACCAAACACATCCATGGGATTGAAATCACAGTCTTTCTTCTATTAATTCAATCTATACATAGATGGTTTCCTCAAGTTCTCTGTTCTTCTCTCTCCTTCTCTTCTCCTAATGCTGAATAATACAGAATGTGCATAATAATCCCACAATACAACGGAGGGTGCCTATATTCGTTTTCCCTCCTGGAAGATGAAACTGTCTAATCTACAGCTAATTTTCTATCTACCAACATTAAAATATTTAATGCCTCCTTATCTACATTAGGTTACAACTGCGCTTGGATTTGAATGCCTCCATCTAAATGGCGACGCAACAATATTTCTCGAACGTTTCAAAAATATATAGGTGCTGGTCCTATCCAACTGTCAGCTCTTTTCCCTCCACGCGATGTCTCAGAAAAATGACATCGTAGATGCTCCTTCATCAGAAAATAATAGGCACACCCCACGTTGACACACTTGGACATATCAGTCCCAGGTCCAACAATTCCTTTAGTTGCATTCTCAACTCCTGTAAATCTGGGGTCGACATCCAATAAGGAGTTATAACTATCGGTTCAGTCCCTGGTTTTAGGTATATAGTAAACTCAAATTCGCTCTTCGACAGCATCCCAGGTAACTCCTTCGAAAAATGTCTACAAAGTATCTCACCATCGGAAGGTGTTCTAGTCCTTCCACTACTCCCTTCTCGTTTAACGCAAGGATCGCATAAAGATTACATCCCTTGCACATGCTCTTCCGTAGCTGCAAGGAAGAGATGAACCTCAAGGAAACTCCCTGGTTCTGACCTACAATCACATGTTTCTTTCTCTCGTCATCGACCAAGCTCAACTGTTTCATTTTACAGTTGAGTATCACCTCATGTGATTCCAACCAGTGCATACCAATCATGACATCATAAGATCCTAATATCGTGACGTATAGGTTGGCCCTGGTGACAAACTCTCCCAGTTTAAGGGTACATCCCGTAACCTTTCCTCCAACCTTTTTTTTGTCTCCATAATCCATCTCTACGAAGCTAAACTTGTCTTGTTCAACCGCCCTTACCTTAATCCTTTTTAGTGCTGCACCAGAAATGAAACTCTCGGTTGCATCGAGATCTATCAAAAAACTAAGGGTATGGTCAGTGACGGTACTTGATGTCTCAAGAACAATCGACTGGTGCTCTGCCTGGTAGTTATTCACTACTACATGAATCTAATGGGCCTTGCCCATATCTCCCATGGTAGTGGGTCCGACTGATCTAGATTCTCTAGTCCTCTCCCCAGGGAAGTCACACTAGTAGTGTGGTTGCCCACACGTCCAAAACCCCTTCTTCGGTCCGGTACTCCTACTACCTGAAGTAGAAGATGATGCACCCCTGGCCTAGAATCTTGGTCTGTTCTACTAAACAAGCCTAAACTATTGTTTCCATGGTTGATGTTGCTCCTGATGCTGTGGTCCCTGATAAGGTGTCCGCTATTAAGGCACTGGTCGTCGAGGTGTAGTGAAAGTGGATCCCCTCTGGAAGCCATGATATCCTGGCGTATGTTTGGCTGGTGTCAGATGCTACTGCGCACCAGATGACACCTGCCCTGCTGGTCTCGCTGGAGTCCTGATCTGACCCCCGCTGATAAGCTCCTACTCTGCTACGAGGGCCTTCTAGATGGCATAATCAAAGGTTTGAGGCATCAGAATCATAACCTTTACATGTAAGCTTCCATTAAGTCCGAACATGAACCTGTTGACCTTACATTTCTCAGTATTAAGATGCAGAGCATACCGAAGCAACTCCATAAAATGGGCCTCATACTCGAGCACCGTACGCCTACCCTGTTGTAATGCGTTGAACTTGTTGAGATGACACTCAATGAATTCCTCTGATAGGTACCTCTCTTGGAACCGTTCCTTGAACAATTCCCATGACATGTCTTCGACGACCATGTTCAGTTGTGGCAGGAGCATCTTCCACCATAGAAGAGCATCGCCATTCAGTTGAAATATTACCATGCAGACCTTCATGTTGGAGGTATAGTCACAAAGTGCAAAGCACATCACCATATTCTCCAACCATGCCTTAGAGGTTGCACCATCCAGGGAACCAAAGAACTTGGGAAATTTGACCTTCTCGAGTTCGCGATGAATGCTACCAGTACCGAGTGGAGCGTGCAGTGGACCCTCAGGGGGTGCCGATGCCCTGGCCTCATATCTGTCCAAACAACTAATTAGTGCCTCAAACATACGCTAAAAATATCTCATCATACCAACCACATCACCCACCGCTATCTTCTCCTGCCCGACAACTTGTTCGTCTCCCTGGGGGTTAGACCCCTCAGGTGTGGATGCTACTGGAGGCGTTGTGCCTCCTCCCCTAGCACCCCATCGTCTACCTTCGCAACGTCCTCTAACCATGATTACCTGCATGAATACAAATCAACTAAATTATCAACATTATAATCAAATACCCAATCAACAAAATCCGTAGTGATCCCAAGTCATGGGTTGAACCCCACTCTGATACCACATGTCACGAACCCTTCTTTACGACTACGGGCGAAGCAATTTTTTTTTTTTTTTTTTAAGAATTAAGAGGCAAGAAAGAGACAATGACAATAGTTTAACCACAACACTAATGATGAACGCAAGCACGTAGTCCAGGAAACTGGAAACTATGACACCACGCACAGACACAAGGGAAACTAGGCAAAATGTGCGTAGACGACAAGGAGAAAATGACTACCCGCCCGACAAAAACAAGACACGCCTACAAGCTTAAAGGACAACATATCTTCCCAACACAATGGCCTTAATGAACAAGACTAGAACCTCATTGCGCATGAACCCAACGCATGAAGGCGTTCCACCCATGTGCCTAAAGCAACTTGTCACACTCGTCCACACTCACTTAGAACGCACCAACTCTGGCCAAGTTCTCGATCGTCGTGATCCCATAGGGTGCGCCATGATCCCCTCATCAAGAATCATGCCATCCCCAGGTGATAGATGCGTCAATAACCTTGGCACATCACATCCTCTCTGGACCAAGGACTCTAGATAAATCCGACGTGCTAGAAACCGAATACCGAGAGGAAAACCACACCCATACCCCAACAACAGGTCGATGAAACGCCAGAGGATGAAGACAAGGGAAGACACAAGCCAATACATGGCATCGTCCACGACCCAACCAATCACCCAGTATAAACTAGTCAATGATTACAATCTATTTTAACATGGGTTACCATTCTAAATGGGGCATGTCTAAATTACAATTAGTCATTAATGCACCTGCTAATTTAATGTTAATACAATCAATCTAGCAAGTATCAGTAATCAATACTAGAACTATAATTATAAATACAATCTAACCTCAATTATAAATCAATTTAGCAAGTCTAAAATTGGAAATCCAGTCTTTACTCACCAATCTAATTTTAATCATTATTACAACCTAAATGGACAATTCTATATTAATCCAAAATCTCCATCCAACTAGCCATTAACTTAAATAACAACATTAACAATCTTAATGTAGAGTGCTACCGTTATAACACTTATGAACAATTAAATATCAACATGTAGTCTAGCTATATTGACCGAACTAACAATACTATCTGCCTATTAACATTGAGAAGGAAACTGCTAACTATTAACATCGCTGTAGAAATTTAACAAGGCATTTAACATAGCAATTACATAACAATTAATATAGAAAATAACAAGGCAATTAACATGACAATTAACATGAAATTTAACATAACAATTATTATAGCAAATAGCAACATTAACTACATCAAGGGAGAAAGCAACAATGAAACATTTATTAACTCATTAAATTACCACATGTTGTCTATCTTTATTAACCATACCAAAATGACAGTTGTCTACAAACATTAAAGGAACCGGCTAAGAAGTGTAAATGCCATAAAGTGATATACATTCAATGAGAAACTAAGGCCATATACCTATAATTAGATTTACTGCCGTATGCCTTTATTAAAATTTACGGCCATATGTATTAAAAATAGATTTACTACCATCTGTATTAAGTAAGATTTACTGCCATACACACTTAATAAGATTCACTTCCATAATCGTATAAAGGGATTTAATTGCGGGGCCTGATCATAATTAATGTCATTTAGAACCATTCACTATAGTAGATGCCATTGTAAAAATATCCTATAACAATACTTAATACCGCTAAATAAAAGCGAGGAAAGCTATTCAAAACCAACAATGCCAACTAGAGGCACTACCAGGTAAAGGTAAAACTTAGGGTATGAATGCCAAATCATTTAGTTGGTTGTCTAGAATTGTTGTCATTTCCAGGTTAAAAGGAACAACCAACATTTAAGGCAAACTCGTGGCCATTCGACCTCAAACGCAATCCAAAATTAAAGGCAAATTCAGGGTGAATAACAGGAAAAACACAGTCATCAATTTCATGGAAAAACGTGGTCTAATACGTGGTCCTTAAGGTAGCAATATAGTCAACTTTAAACGAGCATAATCGTTGTACAAAGACATATCAGAAGGAAATCACCTTGCTATGACCATTTAATAATAAAATCATTGCATGAGTAATTGGTATTACATGACGCAAGGAATTGGTACTACAATAAGACGTGGGTACAACTTGCAACAATAAATTCAATGCAATCAACCCAGGAATGGATACATTAATTGCTCATCTAATTAACTTGCAATGAAACACATTCAACACAGGAATAACACAGGATGTGCAATTGATTGATTTGTACCAGATCTCACTCTCTAATTATATTCAAAAACGTGTTGCAGTACAAAGAACAATTGTCCAGAAGGTCAATCCATGCAAAAAGTGAACAGAGAAGGCAAAGGAACCTAAAGAATATTGTCATCATCACTAGATTTTAAACCTTTTGTTTGACACATGATTCTTAGGATAAGGTCACAGGTTGAGGATTGTTCTTATTCTAAAACAAAATTTGCAGTCCCAGAGTCCAAAAAAAAATACATAATTTGGTTGGTCGCAGAAGTCAAAGAGGAGCACAACCATCACACGGATGCAAATATGGTAATTGGCATTCTATCACTCTTGGAAACTGGAGTCTAGCTACTATTTGATGCAAGGAATGAGGTTTCAAAGCAACTGGTTATTTTTTTTAGATGGGTTAATTCCCTCGCGCAGGCTGTCAACAAAACTCAGTCAAGCGAAGGCTGTCAATCAATTGGATGTCGCCAACTAACATCGTCTTCATAAATTTAAGGTGCAAAGGTAAGAGAAAGGGACGCAGGGAAATGGCCATCAAAAACCACACAGGGTTATGCTGCGAGGGAGGTATCCCACACAGAGATAAATCGACCATCAATACACAACGCAGATTTAATTTATCCAAGAATATAAAACACAGGGTTAAAATTTATCCATCAATACAAAAATGCAGAGTTATAATTATGGAACTGGAAATGATAACAATGGCGGATTTACTCAACAATATAAGGCACAAGACTACATGCTTCCTGGAATATTCAATAAGGGTAAATGACTGGCAAGAATCTCCTTCACTCCTCATCCACGCACAAAAAAGCAGGGCGTTGATATCCATAGGTCTATTAACTTTGAAGCAACGACCGTAGATCAAGCTCCTAGCCGACTGCTCAGGCGAGGACTGATGAGATAGGGATGAAAGGAAAAAACAACCGCAATCATCACAAATTGATATACCATAGGACGATCAAGACATGCAGGGATCGAAGGCCATGGGAAAAATAACATTGAGCTAATGACTATGCGAAAAATTCAGTCATCAACTAGAATACTAAGACAATCATTTTCCGTACCCAAATAAACAGGCAGAATGAAAAGCATATATCATACTAAAAATCTACCATGCTACAATAAGGAAGCGTATCGTTTCCCAAACACCCACTCTGAGTTGATGTCCCGCGCGCTTCGTGCACTCCCTCTTTCCGACCGATGAGACTTCACCGATACCTCCCAGCCAATGCTAGGGGTACTCTTCTTCCCCCTTAGCCCCCCAAGCCACTAAGGGGACACACACACTATCCAGAGAATCAACTAGCTCGCATCTCACCTCGCAAGGCCGAGTTACCACTCCTCACCAAGCTGGGTATCCCAACTCCCACAAGCTAAGTTAGTCAAGTATAGATTTATGCAGCGTAACGTTACACAAAACATAAGAGATCCAACATCATTCTCCTCCCTCCATTATATAGAGTTTCAAAGTAAAAAACTTTCCCAAAAACCCTTTTAAATTAATTTTCATACACTTAATTCATAATAATCCTCCCCCTACATGTGTCACCCATCCCTTTCATTCCTCCAAAAAATAAATTCTTTAATTAATTAATTACCCTTATTTCCCTCTCCCACCTAGAGTCATTGCTAGAATCTCTCCTAGGTGTCCCCAAATTCCCTTACAGGTTTTAATGACTTTCCTCATTATTAATTTACTAGTTCAGTTTAAATTAGAAAGTTCTTAAATGTTAGATACCTTGCCAAGTTGGACTATCTTCTTTTCCCTATTGTTTCTCTTTTCTATTTATGTTTCCACTTTTTTTTTTTCCTAGCTTCCTTGTTATTTTAGATTTCCCCTTTTTCCCCTTTTTAATTAAACTCAAAAAGGCATGTGCATAAACTTACCCTTTTTCCCTTTTTATTTTTTTTATGAATTAGATTTTTAATTAGCATAATAAAGTAAAACAATCATTTCCCCTTTTTAAGTTTTATCCCAAAAGATTTTTATAAATCACTTTAATTGCTTACCCCCTTCTTGTCACAAGATTAATGAATATTATCTTTATTATTTATTTTATTTTTATTTTTATATATGTTTATTTTTATTATTATTTTTTTGAATAAAAAGATAAAATTTTACCACCAACATAATTTAGACCTAGACTTTATTTTCCTAGGCTGGGCGACATTTTATTAGGCGAGAAGTTTTAAATCTTCCTTAACATGTTATTCGTCCTAAATCCATCTAGTTTTATCCATCTATTAAATAACAACACGACGTGCCCTTTAGGACGCACTAGGTGCTCCAAGGGTGCCACTCGCCTCTTTCTATTTCTCTTGCGTGACGTGCCCTTCAAGACGCACTGCGTTCTCCAAGGGTTCCACTTGCCTCTTTCCATTTTTCTTGCGTGATGTGCCCTTCAGGACGCACCACGTTTTTTAAGGGTGCCACTCGCCTCTTGACTGATTTGGTAGACATCAATAACCCCTCGAGTCAACACTCCACTAGGTGATCTTGTGGGAGACTAAGGGCCTCTAAGGAATAAGGCTGTTAAGAACCAAACATCAATATAGCATCTAAAAACATTAGGAAAAGTACTCAACACCTTGAAAAAGAGATAATTTCAGATAATAAGCCTCTTCGAGGGGGCAACCTCCTTTTACCCCACTTAAATGTTCAAGTACAAGATGATTCAAAATG
>JZKD02S2097634.1:262163-292778 GCA_000966675.3 Picea glauca
TGATAATTATTCTCTGCAATTCCATGGGTCTGATCAAAATTGGATGTGCCAAGTGGAATTTATGGTAGCTTCCCCACAACTTGTCGATTTTTGGCCTTTCCAGTAGATCTCACTTGTATAGTGTGCTCCGCACAAAATAATTGATATCAAATTCTGAATCTCGCACCCAAAATACTATAGACTGTCCACGATCCAATGCAACCAGTCCCACGTAATTTGGATACTCTAGGAAGAAGTTATGATTTTTTTACCTAGAACACCTTCTTAAGACTAGTCAATAGGACTAGTCAGATACCCTATCTTACACAGGGTGTATATACAAATTTAAGATTCCCCAGAAGCTGAAATGTTTACCACAGATACATTACCAATTTCTGTAAATGGCCTCCGTATTTCAGGGTCTGAAATGTTACATAAATTTTTTTATAGCAAAAATTCCTCAATGACTCATTTTAGGATGATTCCAGAACCCTATCTTGTACCGGATATATCTCTGAAAGTATAAGGCCTCAGGAGCTGAATTTTGAACCCAACGTACCTTGATCCGTCTTCTAAATATACTGCAAGCCGTTCCTTCTGAAACGTTGTAGAAATTTTTTTTTAGCAAAAATTCCACGGTGTCTCAGATGTAGCAGCGAAATTCCAAGACCTTGAGCTCTGATACCATATGTTAAGAACCAAACATCAATATAGCATATAAAAACCTCAGATAAAGTACTCAACACCTTGAAAAAGAGATAATTTCAGATAATAAGCCTCTTCGATGGGGAAACCTCCTTTTACCCCACTTAAATGTTCAAGTACAAGATGATTCAAAATGAAAATGTCTCCTTGGTATATATAGGAGACTAGGAGGTATAATTACAAATAATGGCTTAAAGCTGATATAATTAAAATAACATTACTAATATAAATTAAAACTAATGGCCTAAAGCCGACATAAATAAAATAGCATTACTAATATAATATGCCCCAATTAAGGGGTAATGAGCCAATATTAGGGCTTAACAAAGGTCCCTTCCTTATTGCACACCCTTTAGAATCATCATGAGCGATTGTCGTAGTCTTCCCTCACAACATTGTGGGTCGTCTCGAACTAGGTAATCGTTAACCTATAGCTCGAGCCACGACGTGAGTTCTAGTAGGCTGTGGCAAGGATGTTGTCCACACCTCTCCCTCAATATCTCTGGTAGTCCTACGTGACCCCTCTACTCCACATGTGAGTCTGGTCGGCAAGTTATCGTCAGCCTACATCATCAATGAATCATATCAGAAATATATCCATAATCACATCATCTAATCAGATGAACTAATATCACATATAAAACAATCAAACCCCAATAGTTCACTCCCCAACTCGATCTGGAGTCCAAGGGGTTCCATCGATGCCTCTGCATCCTCGACATCCAAAATCCTGCACACTCAGTAAAACCGAGTCAATAGGACCTGTCTATGTCAATGCATAAAAACAACATGTCATCAACCCATAACGCGTCATAATCAAAATCAAATGTTTAATAGTATAATAATCCAGATCACTCGCAAGTAAGTGTCCTCAAAGAATAAGTTCTCTCAGTGTGCGCACGAGAGGGATGTTACATGCTTTGGAATTGATGTAGATAGGGTGATGGATTTGTCAACTATTTTGGGTGAAACAAGGTGACATGATTGCACACTAAGGAGGTCCTCCAAGTGAAGTTTTTGCATGGATAGAGTGTTGGTAAGCATGTGCAACATAAGAAAATTGTTTCCATGCCAGGAACCAATTGGTCCTATTAGAAGGAGGTCATTCACAAATCCTCTTGTGGAATTGCTACATGATATAATATCTTGTTGGAGTCACACTAAACTATCAAACCATAATTCTACATGGATTCATTAACTTCCAAGATAGATTGTATCTAAGTATGAAAATGCAAGAGACTTGCACTCTAAAGATGGGAATGAATTATGAGTGAAGATTTGGATATTAATATTTCTTAGAGCTTAGATTCAATGAGGATACTTTTGTAATGAAGGAAAAAGAAAGATAGGAACTAGATATAAATCCATAGAAAGAACTTGAGCCAGTAATGAAATCCAACATTCATAGTTAGATCCATATTCAAGTGAAACAAAAAGATGGTACATTGTTCTAGATTGGCCCTCTAATATTTTGGAGACCAAAAATCCTGTTAATGGGGACGTCTGTAAACATAAAGTTGCATAAAGTTGCATAAGTTGCATAAGTTGCATAAAGTTGCATAAGTTCCATAGTTGCATAAACTTGCATATAGTTGCATAAGTTTCATAGTTGCATAAGTTACATGTTGCATAAAGTTGCATGTTGCATAAATTTGCATAGTTCCATAAGTTGCATGTTTCATAAAGTTGCATAAGTTCCATAAAGTTGCATACAGTTGCATAAGTTGCATAGTTGCATAGTTGCATAAAGTTGCATAAGTTGCATAGTTGCATGAAGTTCCATAAGTTGCATAGTTGCATAAATTTTCATAAGTTTCATAGATGCATAAAGTTGCATAAGTTGCATGTTGCATGCATACATGTCAAGTGAATGTTGAGTTAGTTCGCATGCATGTCCAATGAAGGTGATATGTCCAATTAGTTACCAATAGAGATTTGATCATGTAAAAATAAATAATTAAATTGGTAAAAATGAATTTAATATTATCATTKATTTATATGTCATACTTTTATTTGACCTACCTACCTACCCTAACCTGACATATGCCTGATGTGTATGCCACTTGGAATACACACTAGCCATTGTGGCTACTATGTATTCCAATTGGAATACACAACAGGCCCAATGGGATTTCTCTATATGCCAATTGGCATACACAACATTCATTGTGGCTATTGTGTATGTCAATTAGCATATAGAGTAGGCTCATTGGAATATACATGTCAATGATAAGAAGCCTATGTAATTTGAAGCCTATGTACATGTCAATCATAAGAATGGGTATTGGTTTATTGAGCTAAGTTATTGGTTATCGAAACACTACAAATAAATATGATATCATTATGATAATGATTGTTGCTCTGAATTGGGATAGATACATATGTGTTTCAATGCTGGGAGCATAAAGGTTGAGTAGAGGGTTGAGTAGAGCTTGAGTTTTCTAGTATATATAGATATCTTTATCTCTTGGAGTGACATATTGTGTTTGTTGTTGGAATACAATTTATTATCTTGGAGAAGCTCACTAATTATCGATACTAGAGCCTTGTATATTTTGTTGTTGGGGTGTTGATGACAATTGTATTGTTGGGCTTCATAAGATTGTGGAGAGAGCATTCATTAAGTTTGGATTTCAATGTGTTCTTTAAGTTAGGATTTTGATTGAATTCTCAAGAGTTGGGGGATCATGTCTATGAATGTTGACCTTGTGAAATCTTAAAGCGGGTTGGTGGCACTTGTTTTGTACTTGTTATCACTTATTATTTTTTCAATTTTCTTTATACTTCGTTCTAAAAAATATATATCCTACCCATCATTAATGCCTCATTGTCAAATTGTATCAATCAATTTTCTATTCTGTCAAATATAAAAGTTTACATTCCATTTTGTGAAATATAAAAAGTTTACATTGAAAGATTAAGATTTTTTGGTATGTTTCAGTATCACAATGTGAACCTTAGTCACCATAAACTCAACGGTTCAAATTAATATTTTGAATCGGGTCTTTTGTAGATTTGAAAGCCACCTATTATTTGAGATCATGTTGTTTCCTATATGGAAGACTACAAGGCATTATGGGATGGCTGTAATAGCGACGAAGGGTGAAGACCACTTGCTCCTCCTTTACCCATGTGGAACAACCTGGGAATGACTTTTAACTATTGTGAGAAATCATCATAATATGCAGTAGAAGGGTAAGAGTTTATTAAATGTGTTTTCCTGTGAAGTCCAATGTCCAAATATTTCTCCTGCTCCGACTCAAGAAGCTAACTATGGATAAGTCTTGTATTACTTAAAGGAAGTAGGACCGTCCTCAATCACGTCAATGACATTATTTGCAAAACAAATCCTCAAACCAATCCGTCCTCAATCAAGTATTGCATGTTTTTTCGGGAAACAAATCATATCCCTTTATTCAAATCGAAGGGTGGATATTTGACCTCAATTGCACATATGCATTTACCCTAGTTTTTCACTCATTTTGATATTTAGTCAAGCCTTTTATTCAACTATCCTAAGGCCAAGATCAAACCCTTTCTATTGGAATTTGTGAAGGGTATCAAGGTCAAATATGGGCGTGATATTATTCACTTAGTTTTTATGTGAAGGCTCAACTTGTTTTCTTGATTTTATCCCTCCTCTTTTATCTCAAAAAGTGGTGAGTAAGGGATAAGCTCCAATAAATAATTATACCATGCATGAATTAATGGTCTACTTTCTTGAGATATTTTGGATATAGGTATTTGTTGGTGTTCTCAATCAAGAAATGAAGTGTGCACCCATCACCAAGTTTTTTTCAGACTCCAACATTGGACAAGAGGTAGGTTACATGATTATGGTTTAACTAGAATGAAATTGCCATTATGTTTTCTACATAGTAATGTGTTTAGGTGTATTTAAGGTCACTAGTGTCCATACCCACCTATTTTTTTATCAATCCAACCTTGTATTTTCAACCTAGGTATGATTTGTTCTCACCATAGTGATACAATCCACCTTTTCTACGCTATTGGTGTTTTTATATAGCGATTTATTCATGGTTATAACACTCTCATTCTTGTTTATATTTTTTTGGAGATGGGTAATCCGTGAGGCTTGAACCTTCCTCTTTATTTGTAAAGACTCATTGAATATGTGTGTTGGGTCTAACCCTAATTCTATTGGAGTTTTGTTGGTAAATATATTTTGCACAATGGATTTCTTCGTGCAATGGGATGTTGTCGCGCATAGGATGCTTTCACGTAGAGTGTTGGGTATGTGTTATATTATTTGCATGTGTGTGTGTGGGCATGTCAGATTCAAAAACTGCATTTGACAATCCCTCGTAGTAGTTCTCTTCTTGTGTCGTGTGTGCCGGGTGCTTTCCTAGGGGGGTCCCAAGGGGGGGCAGGTAGGCCCCCCCTGGTTACACGAATGCCCCAAATATTTTTTTGGGCGGTTTTTGCTATTTTTAGCGGTTTACTAAAAATAATCCCTGTTTTAGGGATTAGGGTTTTGGTATCTACGGAATACCTAAAAACATTGTATATATTGTATAGTGAATGGTGAAATTTGATATAATGAATATAATAAAAGTTTTCCCAATTGAGGGTTTCCGGTATAAAATCTCTATGTACTCTGTGTATGAGCCATTGATTAAATTCTATTTTAATTAAGAATCTATATAAATTTATTTACTTCATAGGTTTAAAACTTACAAGATTTTCCTGTGCACAGGCTATAGGTCGCGCTGCACAAATGACTGGTTTTAGTGGTCAACTTCAAGATCACTTTCTAACCAACTGGAGAAGAATTTTGAAAATCCCCGAGACGTTTTTATTGAGGAAAAACCAGATAATAAAAACCTCTCTCAGATTTTCAACATGTGTCACATATTGGGATATTCGAATGAATATTTGAGCCCTATTTTTCAATTTTCATGATTTCCTGTTTGAGACATGTTTTTTCGACACGTATCCGGACCAGATGGAGATGAATTTCAAGAAACCAAGAGATTTATTTATTTATAAAGAGATTAAATACAAAAAACTCTCTCAGTTTCTAAAAATATTTTTTTATTAGTGATATATGATGTCATATGTAACACCTATTTTCCCAGTTTGCTGCACAATCCGCTACGTTTTTTGTTGTAGGTTATTGTTGCATAGAAGACATGTTGTGCAGGGGTGACATAGTGTACAACAATGAAAATGATGAATTATCACAACCATAGGGTTGAATGTTGATCATGATCAATGATTGTAAAGAATATCTCGGTTACGATTATGATTTGGAAAAGTCGGGTTTCCTATTTTTAGTAAATCCATTGAAGTTATTGCTCTCTTTCAAAGAAACTAGATCCATGATTCCAAGAGAGAGTATATTGACCCTAACAACCAAGGGTGACATTAGTTTTCTATATATGGGGATCATTTTCATGTAAAAGGGGTTGGTTGGAAAAATTGGTATAGACCATAGCTATTGTATGTAATTTGAGTTCGACCAAAACTTAATGAAAACGTCTTGTGACTTTGATGTAAAGATTCTAGTTGTAGCAGTTGGATGTATTGTTTTCCCTCTTTGTGTATGTGTTTCTTGTTATCTTTATTCATAGCTTTTTCTATCTAATTTAGAATGAATTTTTGAACCTGTGGATTCACTACACAATGCCCCTTGTTCGCGCCATTTAGACAAAACGTTTTTATTCTAAAATTTAACTCCAAATTCACCCGCAATGGTGCTCCGAGTTGCTTCCTGTATGTTCTCCCGTCAAACATTTCTTTTTGCACTGAAGAATCTTGCTTGCATAGCCTTTTTCCTCTCAAAGTTCAGTCACCGAGTCATTTGTTTCCATTGTTTTCTTGAATCAACTCCATATCCCAAGTCTTACTCTCTTGCGCCAATATAAACAGAACTTATTATCTGTCAATGTTAAACCTAGCCATATATTTAAATCCATATCCCGCGCTGAGACCGTGTCTCTCGAGAGAGCCCTGTCCATATCTGAAAGGCTAGTTTTGGGTATCAAAGTTGGTTGAAACAGTTACCTTCGTCGTCTGTTTATCAACCGAGTAGATTTACGGAGTGCTAACATTATTAGACAAATCCCACGAACCTATCCTTGCATATATCTTTAACAACCATTTGTAAACAAAAAAAAATGACCCTTGAACCTATCTTGGTATCTGATTTGCAAAATCAGTTTATGATTTAAACATTTCTTTCATATGAAAACTAGAAAAGGAAGAAATCCAAATAAATTACCATTTTCGACGGCGGAATGTTTGGCCTCCTTCTCTATCTTTGTTGCTTGGGTTTTTTTGTGTCTTGGCCTCCTCTATGGAATGAGTGTGCGGGCTGTATGTCACTATCGGGGCTCTAACTCCTTCTCTGTCTCCATCGCTGGGCTTTACCTCTTCGCTCGACTTTATCTCTTGCCCTAGATCCTTTTCTGTTGCTCGACCCCTTTATCTCTTGTTTCTTTGAATGATGCATGAGTGTTCTCTTTTGTTTGTTTGAATTTTGTTTCTTTATTTTTTTAATTAATATATATTATAAAATTAATTTATATTTAATTAATATATTATATATATAATATATATATATATATATATGTTTTTAATGTATAAATATGTTTTGTTTATTGTTATAATTAATATATATATATATATATATATATATATATAATAATAATAATAATAATAATAATAATAATAATAATTTAATTATATTATATAATATATATTAATTATAACAATAAACAAAGCATATTAATACATAAAAAACATATATATTATATTACACGACGACGATGACAATGACAATGACTGCGATGAAAATGATGATGATGAAGATGATGATGAGGAGTAGGACGCTGACAATATTAATTTCTGGTGGTGGCAATGGCGATGAAGATGATGATGATGACAATGATCATGCCGATGACGATATGATGATGATCACGACAATGGAAATGAAGATGTTGATGACATTAAGGAGTGTGTCATTTGTGAATTGGGAATGGTTAATTTCCTTCACCCCTCTCACTATTTTAATTCCCATTAGGTTCCCAAACATCATTTCCATATCTATTTTTCTCTCTAATGATTTGGCCATAAGAATCAAGACCATTGGGATAGAGAAAAACCTTTCCTATGGCCTTGTATTCTTCAGAAGAAAGGTGCAAATATTCCATTTACCAAGGGGGGTATCCATGGATACCCTATACAAGATTCTACCCCAAGATGAAGGGTTGTCCTCCTTTGGGATTAAATCTAAGGAGGAGTTTATTCCTCCCCCCTAGTTTTTCCTTCAAACACAATATACTTCAAATCCTACACATATATGATTTGATGATGTCCCAACAAACCATATAGAAAGATATGGTAAAATTTTCCATCCTATGTGCTTTATCCAAACTTAAATCCCAAATTACATGAAGAATTTGCTCATATTATAGCAGCCAAGTAAGGACTTGATTATCTTTTGATGCGATCAATATTGGGGTGGCCTATAGGAAATATCGACTATTACTATCTTATGATAGGTTATTATTCTATGTACAGAGGTTTGTAGTGTTGATATGATTCTTCGATGAAGGTATTCATACTTAGACACTTTTTCTCAGGATTTCAATTTGATTTCCTAAATGTGGCTTCTTAACTACCTAACATGATCTTTCTTATGAAAAATTGCATGTTTTGATATCTTGATTTTAACCATAAGATCCTCATTGTCAACCTCTACTGCTAACTATAAGAGAAGAAGACATTGAGGATGAAATAAACTTATCTTAAAGACTTCAAATTCCTTTTGGCATTTTAAAATCCAAAGGAATTAAAATCCTTAATGAATCTCTTATAGTATTGGTGGTCCAAAGAATTGCAACAAGATTGTTGAAATCCTAATATTGAATTTAATTTATCAATCCAGGGACATTGTTTTTTGATGAGGCATTGTTCACTATATGTGCAACTACACTAGTACAATTTGATTTATAAACTTAATGAGGAATGTGAATCCTAAGTCTATCTTGAATATTGTTGACCCTTTCCTTCAACAATTTTTCTCATGACCTTTACTCCCTTGCTTAAAATAAACATAGGAACTTATAGAGTCACTATGTTGGCTACTTCGGGATTGGTTCAATAGAGATATAGGTAGTGGGTAAGTGAATGAATCATAGGCTTAAAAACCTCTCCATCATCATGTTCCTTAGCTTGACTATAAGAATCTATTTAGGGTTTCCTATCTACACTAAGGGTGAAGTGACGCTAACATTAAGAATGAAAAAATTAATCTAAAAGCAATGAGGATGCCCAATATCATCCTTTCATATCATGTTCCTCCACCCTCAAATGTTGGTGATCTACACTCCTTATACCCCAAATCAAGAGCATAAGGAGAAGGGGTTAATGAGAGTGGCTTCCACTATTCTAGAGAGGAAGGAGGAAACATACACAAGACTACTCAATCTATAAATCATTTCAATGAATGATCATCTCAGAATTCATGAGATAGGCTAATATACTAAACCTAAATTAGAAGGTTGCAATACAATGTTCGAAAAAGTGAATTTGCATAATTAACTTGAATATAAATAATATGCCACAAAGAAAATGAACTTGATATAATAACATAAATGAAATTGTTGTGACAACAAAATTACATTAATTGAAAGTTAAATGACATGAAGAAAACAAAATTTATATAACAACTTGCATGAATTGTCTACATGAAACTATGATATAAGTGCAGAAATAAAACATAATTATGTGACAAAGATAGAAGAAACCATGCAAGTGAAAGTTGATGAACATCCCCCTTGTGATTAAACCTATGTGAGAAAATGATTTGCATAACCTCAAGAATGCATATTAGTAACAATATGGGCCTCAAATTTCCACTATTTGGTGACCCATCATCACCCCCCAAGAAAAGGTTTTGTGCATCATTGTGCAATAAAAAATGTCTCATGTGCATTATGTCATTTACCCTGCCTATTTTTTTTTCCCATTATTTTTGTTCCTTTCAAGCATCCCTAAGGTCATAAGACACAAATAGAGTAATGACACCTTTGAAATGGTACCCTATATTTTTGTCTATTTTCTTTCAAATATTCCTTATCCTTTTCCTCATCCAAATTTCCTAGAGGTGTGGGATGTAGTGGGAGAGGAGGATTGAATCTTAGCCCGATCTGTTTGAGCTTGATTTTCCTCAAATACTCCTTGTAAAATTGATACCTATGCAGGGTAGCTTATAAATTATGAGGGGAGTGTGGTTCTATCCTCTAAAGATCAAGATGAATCCCACTACATATGGCTTGGAAATCTTGGAGTGCACCTTCCCTTGAAATTTTGACTGTATCTTCAACATGGTAAATTGCCTGTCTTTGTTTCCCCTATAGGATGGGCATTATCTCTATGTTGGATGTCAGAGATATGTGGACACTAATGAATTCCTAAGGACTATTAGATTCAACTCTATTCCATAGGTGGTTGACAATTTCTTCTTTCCTATACCTCTGGAACTTAGTAGCTCTAAGTTATTCATGGTGGATACATGAGAACCATTGGAAAAAAAATTAGGTTTATAGTTTTGTGAGATCCCATTGGAACCCTTATAGAAACCATATGGAGTTATGTAATCCATTGCCAACTGTGGAACAATCTACTGATATTTTTGTTTCTTGTGACCAACCAGTGGAGTGAAGTGATATTCAAAACTTCCTAACAAGTGTAGCTTTTGTGGAAAGGGAAGAGGAGTTGCGATCTATTGTTATATTCCACTATATAATCACATAAGAACTTGAAGAGCACCCTTTGAAAATGGATTTATTTTTAGTTTGATAATGGAAAGTAGAGCCTAAGATTAAAAAGAAGGGAAGATTCGAGTAGGCAGTGATGAAGAAATTCTAGAATATGTGGATAGCATTGAAGTTTCCTTCTATGTGAAATAAAGAATTTGATATTTCAAACAAAGAGTGGATTCATTCCTCCAAGTTGTTAATTAACTAGGTGGCAACGATTCTCAATAATCAATGGACATTGTTGAGAGAAGATAAAACTTCTGGAAAATATGTTCTTAAAAGCTCCATGAGAGCCTTGGTAATTGTAACCAATTACATATTGAGTTAATAAATGAAGCATCTTCTTCTAGTTGTATTTTTCCCATAGGGTTTCTCCAAGGTAATTATCTATGTACTATCATGTCTAATTGTATTATTTCTTGCACCAAGTTCATTACATTTCTTGCATCAAGTGGTAAGGTGATCAAGAACCATTTTATAGATGGCTATCTTCTTTATATTTCTCTCTTATAAGTTTTAGTTGAAGGTACTTTATAATTATTATATAATTATTATGTTGTATTGCAAGTAGTGGTGAGTGATTTAAAATAGAACAATTGGTTTACTAGAGTGGAGGGGAAATTGGATTGGTTGAATCATCCCCAACAATGCATGAGAAATGGTAGTATCACTATATACATAGTAATTGTCTTCAATATAAATGTTTCCTAGTCTTCTATGTAGGTTTGGTGTCTATTAAATCTTTAACAAAAACATAATCATTCATTATTTAGAGACATGCATTTTGTTAGTAAAATCATGGATATAGAAAAAATATTCAAGAAAGACACATTTATTATAGACACTATTGGTTTCTTTTTTCTTCCAAAATTAGTCATATATAAACTTGAGTGCTTAGAGTTTTTTTATGCTCTAAAAATGTGGTGGACCATGCTTTGTCATTAATGGTTCCATGGAGCATATTTTCCTTTCCTAGAAAAGTCAAAGGCCTCATATAAATTAATTATATAATTGTTCATGGAGGAAGCATGTCAGGAAAGCAGATAGAGAGTTCAATGATTGGTGAAGAGCCTTGAAAAGGATTGACCTAATACATAATTGTTAAAGGAAAATTTAGATCCAAAATAAACAGACTTTTCACCCTCAATGATGTGAATGTTGCTTCAAGTGATTTCAGTATTGGTGGTTCTTTTGCACTAATTCAAATAGTTTGGGAAGCAAGGAAGAAGGTGGTTTCAACTCTTACTTGGTATTAGGATGATTTTATCTAGAGAGGATTTAAATTTTCTTGCGACTCTATTTTGACATGGAAAGTAAGACATTCTAACATTTCACATATGGGTAGATACATTCTTAATTTTTTATTAAAAATGAACTCGAGATGGAGAGATCTATGAGATGGGGAATTTGAACATGGACATCCCAATCTAGTTTTACACTAGAATTTGGAATGGTTCAATTGGATTGTATTTTCATATAAGAACTTCAACAAGTAATAATTGTATAGTCTTAGCATTCATGTATACATTCATACTTTGGATGACCATCTCTTGCATAATAAAAATAGTTTTGAATCAACATATCATATCAATTATATAAAAATTTTTATAAACATATTTATTCTTAAAAAGTTAACTAGATGTCGAACCATTATTGATTTTGGGTCCTAGTAAATGTTGAACCCCTTTTTCTTAAAAATTTAACATGTCTCTAGTATTCCATCCGTTAAGAAAGGTAAGAAAAAGGTCAATGAGGAGGATGTGGTTATTGGGAACAAAAGGTCACAAGGTCACTGTCGTACACCCAAAACAAAAACTGGAAAGTCATATTAGATGCTTCATGTCAACACAGAATAGTTTGACAACATCTCGTTCGATGGAAACATCAATAGTCTTAAGTATGGGAATTTAATCCAAGGTATATTCTTCAAGTAAGATGTGTTGTTGGTAGTGATGAATCAAAATGATCAATATTTCCAAAGGGATAGAGTATAAGGTAATGATAGTAGTGGAGTAGATAGACCTAGGGTGAAATTGGGTTTGTTACACTTAAGGATAAATTTCTAGTTTTAATCTATCTACCTAAGTCATGAAAATGAGTAAAAGGCTCATTATTTATGGGAGTTGATATAAAAAATGATGGAAGTGGCCACATAATTCAATTGTGAAGGAGGTTTTTCCAACTAACTAGTAGAGATAGACTATATATATATATATATATATATATATATATATATATATATATATATATGATCCACTAAAGGTGATGCATTATCTTTAGACAAATGTGGTTGTGGATCATAATATGAGCATTGATTGATGGTTATAATGAATCCTTCATGTGGAAATTGCATCAAAAAAAGAGTAAGGAATTACGACTTTCACAGTGTACACACAATTGTGCCTAAGGAACAGGTTGGATTTTGTTGGGTGTGTGAGTGATGTTTGAGTCTAGAAACCCTCCCATATCTTCAAGGCATACAAACAATCTATCCATGTCAAATTTTAGTGCATACATAAACATTTTGAAAAAAATTCAACATTGACCCCATTCGCAGGTCATTGTTGCCCATCATGTACTCTATCCCTAGTAAAATGTATTTTAATAGTTTTTTCCTTTAAAATTAGACCAAGAAAATTAAAAAAAAATGAGGACGAGCTGGGTCGATATATAGAGTGGGTGTGTGAGTAATATTTGATTCTAGAAACCCTTCCTGACTAGCCTGATGGGGATGAAATGGGGCCACATAGGTTGATGAAATGCCTCTACAAACCCAAATTTCATTAGAGTCATGTTGGGGAGTATGTTTCATGAAGTGATACTTGAAATCACTGTCACCTAAACTCCCTTCCTGCTAAACTCACTTTCAACCTAAAATTTAATTCTTTGCAGGCCTATGAAACTTACCCCAGACATATTAATGCCTCCGATGAAATCTTTCCCTCTTATGCTTGTGGTTGTTTGTGTAGGTAGATAGGATATAAATATAGTGGATATAGAAAGGCCTACAAGGTCCCATAGGATAATTTACACATAGCACCAGGGGTGATAAGGTGCATACATTGTTATATTAAACTTATTTTATTTCTCCTTCTTTGAAGCCATACTTCATTGTCCAATTATTAATTAGGTCTAAAGTGTTCTAACTCTAATCCTAAGCCACTTACTATCATGCCTTAATGGGGTCAAGTAGTACATGATTAGGCCCAGTCATGTATATCTCCTCTTGGTTTCAAGAATAGTTCATTCTCTACTAAACATGGGAAACCATATGAAGGTGGAAGCTCTAATTATGCCCCCCTCCTCACATCACTCTCAATTTCTCCATACCTAATTTGAAATTATATAGAACATGTAACATATACTTTATTGTACAAAATAAAAACATATAAAGATCATGTAAAAGATATAAACACATACCTCTTCTTTTCAACAATTGAATATGATTCATCTTCTTCTTCATCGAGCTCAACATCTGTATCAAGATCTAGTTCATAATCAATATTGGTGAAAGGCTCATTCATATCAAAATCATCATCAATGTCATTTTCGCTAATATAGTTATCGATATCGTCAATGAGATCGTCATCTCCTACATTTGTATGATCAACTTCTTCAACTTCTTCGTCCAACACATTGACTACAACCACTTGCTCCCAATCTGCATAATCATGATCTTCTTCCTCATTATTATCTTCATCCTCGACTACATGATTACACTTT
Source organism: Picea glauca (assembly GCA_000966675.3). Taxonomy (NCBI): domain Eukaryota; kingdom Viridiplantae; phylum Streptophyta; class Pinopsida; order Pinales; family Pinaceae; genus Picea; species Picea glauca. The sequence goes on from JZKD02S2097634.1 coordinate 276,359, forward strand.
ACTAGTCTTCCTCATGGATCATATCTAACAACGTATGACCAACCTGTTTTACCAAGTACCTATGAGTAAAATACTTGCTCACATTGACTTGGAAGAACATAAGGCTCTGTACCTGATTCAAATTCCCTTTTATTAACCATGGTAAATCCATTATCACGCTCAATAAAAATTCTTTCAGGATCACATTCATGCATCCGTAGCCTGTACCATTTCACCTCAAACAAAACTATTTTAAAGGAAATAAAATCACACTCAATTATATCCTCCAAATGCCCATAGTACCTATTCTTAGTTTCTTTCGGATTTCTGTCACTTCTAGAGGAAATGTTGGTGACCTTAAACATTGCAGTTATCCCATAATCCTAGGTTTTCATCTTATCATCCAACATTTTGACACGAAATTTACGACCATTACACCACATAGCCTTTTGATGTTTCAACTGCAAGTAAAAAATACATTGCCAATTAATAATCCTCATAGAGGGCTTAGTAAATATATATTTTAAAAATTAAACAAACCAAATACATTGAAAAATTGTGAAATAACTAGGAAAATGTGGGTAAACAATTTACTTGCTTGTTTATCTTTTAAACCAAAGGCTAAATCAACTTCCCTAGTTGACGTAAGATCAAGAAATTGATCTCAATGAATATGCATTTTTTAATCATCTTACTCACCCCTTCCCATGATAACCTACTAAATTATTCTTCAGTATATTCTATCTGATGCTCCATCCAATCAAGGTTGTTTGCAATGTATAAATGTAAATCATCCCACTCTCGAGAAACTATATGGTAAAATAACAATTTAATATCATTAATTATCTATTGTTAGTAAAGGAATAATTTAATATAGTTCAATATGAAGGAATATAAAATATAATAAATCAGTATGATAAAATAAAATTGGAAAAATAAATGTGTAATATATTAAATCTACGTCAACATCTAATAATTAACTTTCACAGTCCTCATTTTACCTTTCCCCAATAGGACCTCCCCTTCAAATTTGCTGATGGAGTCGAGATGCCAAATGTGAGGCATATTCATATTTTCTGCTAATTTAGGTAGATATTGACTAATATACACCATGCACTGATATACCATATATCCATCAACCATAGAACCCTCAGGACATGATCTTTGTCTAACAAAATCCTTCAATGAATTCAACTGCCTCTCCACCATCCACATCGACCTTGTGTGTACTGGTCCACATAATTCAATCTCCTGAACTTGGTGTATGAGATAGTGTTCTTGTTCATTGAAAAATGATGGAGGTAGATACTGTTTCATTTGACACATTAGTCGGGGAATTTATCTCTTCCAATACCTTATATCTTCTTTATGGAATTCTTTTGATAAAATCCATCTACAAATCTCGATGCAATAAAATAATATCTAGGCATACATAAATTTGCATCTAAAACATAATATGTCAATAAGTTCCACTATAAACGACATAAGAAGTACATTTTCCATATAAAAAATTACTTACCTCATGTATTTTCCAAGTACATAAATAATTTGTTTTATGTTGTTGTCAAATTCGTCTAGGAGAGATAAAGGTAGAACATACTGTAACAAAAAACAAATAATTATTATTTGTTTCGAAAAAATGCATACCAATAAGGAAATACATTATAACCTACTAATTACATTAATGAATGTATGTCAGTCATGTGTTTTAACCCCACCAAAATCACCTTTTTTCGTTAAGATATTTTGTATGTTAAAAAAAAACCCTGTTGGAAACCTAATTTTTCGAATGACCTCTTTTACAATATTTCTTTGTTGCTCCGTCAATAACCAAGGAAGACTATTATTCTGTTCATGACCATCACCATTAGAATTAATAATAACACTTTTCAATGCGTGATTAGCTTCCTGGATGTCACTACAAATCTTTCCAATTCTCTCTTTGTCAGTCCTTCCATCTAATATTCGCCATAACAATTCTATTATGTTCTTCCCGATATGAATTGTATCAAACAAATGAACTATTTGTAGGTGATCGTAGTCTGGAAACCTATTGAATTGCATCGGGTAACTTTTCATTCCTCGTGGAAGCCCATTCATGCCTTAACGACATTCATGAAACATCAACAAATTGAAATTAACACTAATTAATCAAACAAAATGAAATTAACCAAATATTTATATAATATATCATACATAAATAATTTTCATACCTTGACGATTTCTAATATATTCCAACTTCCATAGGTGAGGTGTCATTCTTCGTGGTTTTTTTCCATTGTCTTCTTTACCATTGAATTTTTCTTTGTCTGTAGTTCGATAACTATGGTTCTTAGGAAAAAAGTGCCTATACTCATCAAACACTTCCTTTCCTAAATTCCTTGAACAACGAGATTTTATCCTGGGACCACAAACTAGGAATGCAAATTTACCCTGTGTTTGAAGACCTACAAGATATATGAATTAATGTAGCGAATTAGAGTTACAATTTAAAATAATGCATGATATTTTCAATACATATATAATATTAAATCACAAAAGAAAGTAACAATATACCACAAAAATGTGTTAACCCGGGAGCATCATGAATTTTCCATGATACTATTCCATGGAATTGAAATAGTTTTTTCCCTATTGGTCTAGTGATGTCATACATAGTGACGCCATCCCATAACTTCAACAATTCATTGATAAAAAGATCAATATATACATTCATATATTTAACCTGGTACTTACCTAATTGGTTCAACATATTGCATGATTAATTATACTTATCTAGATGTCATTATATATAAAATACATAATTACCATGCACAAAACAAAGAAATGCAATATTTTTTCATACATTAAAGAAAATAAAAGGTAATTAAATACCTGGAACAATCATTTCCAACATTGTGTTCTCTCTCTTGATCAACATCCAAGGAGGAAGGTTATTGTTTATAACAAAAACATGCCACACTGAGTACGTAGAACGAAGCTCTCCAAATGGATTGACACCATCAGCTACCAACGAAACTCTAACATTACGAGGTTCTTCTTTAAAAATTGACCAATTTTATTCGATGTAATTCAATGCAGAACCATCTACAGGCATTCAAAGAACATCGTCTCGACTTTTGTTCTTTGCATGGAAATCCATAAAATGTGCTATACTTTGGCACCTGAACAACTGTTGGAAACGTGGAATTATTGGAATATAACGAAGAACTTTGTGAGGCACCTTTTTTGACACTTTATCGGTTCAATATCTACTTATTTGACATTGTGGGCATTCATTTTATAATTCATATTGTCCATAGTATATGATATTATCATTAGGACATGCATCAATATCCTGACACTCCATTCCAATTTCTTTCATAATCACAGATATTTCTCGATATGTGCGTGGAAAAATATTTGACATCAGTAATAGATATTCACCTAACAATATACAAAATTTAAAACAATAAGTCAATGTAAAAAACATTAATCATCAATATCACATCCATACTTTACAAATTAGAAAACAATAGAAATATAGGAACAAATTGAACCTTTTATGTATTTGTGAACATGCAGGCATAAATAATTAACAAATTAAATACCTTAGTATCTATGTGAGGCATGTGTTTGATAAACCATTCAAAAACTTCATGTTCACCAACAAAAATATAGCATATAAAAGATTTGTTGTTGAGCCTTCATAAAGAGGTTGACGTGACTTCTCGAGTAGAGGATCAACATCATGACTATCATCCTGGTTGTCCTCATCCATTGGAGCAAATGTGTCTTGGATGAATCTATGTATCTTATCTTCCTGATTTGTATCACTAACGTTATCTCCATCCATATCATCATTAATAACTTGATCAACAACTTCAATATTATGATCTCAAAGTTCATCACCTTGCAAAGGATTATTCCTACTACTACTTGGCAAATAACTCTCTGGAGGTCGACATTTTGGGGGAATCCTCTATATATTTAAAAACAACGTAGAAAAGTTAGTGTGTATAGAAAATATAAAAAAAATGATAATAAATATTACTAAAATTCATGACATGATGAATATTACAGCGAATACATTAAATATTGAATCCTCTTACCAAGGGATGATATTCATAACCCCCTTCAGCGTGCCCCTTCTCCCTACAATGTCTTTCGGCTGTTGTTATTAAAGGTCTTCTTCTTTGCAAGCCCATGCAATCATAGCAAGGGAAATAACAATTTCCATCACCCCTTGCCTCTAATGCCTCTCTTAACCGAACAAGCTTCCTTTCATTTTCGTTCATAGTGACAAATCCTTGTACTGACAAGTAATTGTCTTACTTACACCATACCAAACAACAAGTTGTCAAATTTTTATATTTTAGATACTCTTTCATGATACTTTAGCTACTCCTTTCGATTATGATATGTTTATTTACAATGACCTACAATTCTCACAATTATTCTTTCTAAGACATTTTGACATGCTTTTTTTATTATTATCGATTAATTATTAAGATTGATATGCTTCAATTTTTTACTTTAGAGTAGTGTGTATTGAATCACCACAGAAAATAATTACACACCATTTAACGAAAGTGGTCAAAATTTCTCAAACTTGAATCACTCGACACCATACACTAGCCTCTAAGTTGTTTTGTAGAGAAAATGTCAATCTTTGAAATTCACCACTAAAAAAAGAATGGTATACACTTGTCATCCACAATTGGGTTTGGTTGGTTTAAATTATGACATGTTGATTTGCAACTACATACAATGGTCACAATTTTATGCTACTTGCAGTAGTCATGATTTTATTTTCTAAGACACTTTTGCATGTTCTCATTTTTCATTGTCTGACTAGTAGATTTCATCATGTTATCATAGATTTCATCATGAATTTTTTATATTTTAGCTATTCCTTATTAATAGTGTATAAAAAAGTTACATAAAGTACAAACTAGAGTTAATCACTACATCTAGAATTACGTGTGATTATAAAAAATTGAGAGAAACAACATCACATAAGAATACAATATTGTTATCTGACTAACCTAACCTAATACTTGACTAAAAATATGACATTAATATATATATAGGAACAACATCATAGAAACACAAAAGTTAGAGAGCTAACAAGGCCGCTAAGGGATAGGATTAGACCTAAGAGGATTTTTTTTCCACTTTCTATTTCAAACATTAGTCCAAACGGTAAAGTTGTTATGAGTTGGTGGTTTTGTAATACGGATTAAATTTGCATAAGGAATTGTAGGCTCAAATTGATCTAGATTGATAATGACATCCATTTTTAATGTTTGAATTGTCTTATTGATGGAGTAATTTTCCCTCTTCTTAAAATACTTCTTCGCAAAACATTTTTCTTGACATTTCACATGAATTTCCATAGAATATACTAACTAGATCCAAAAACCAATGACATAACAATTTTGAAATATGGTAATGCACATATAATATATTATCAAGGAAAAAACAAGCTACATGAAATTTCGTTTGAACAAAAATTTACAAGTTAAATGAGTATATGTAAATAAATAAATAAACAAAAACACTAACCTTGCAAGTTCAAAATCCGAGATATGTAGATCGAGAATTGGATTTGTTCAACCGGTGGGTGACGAAAAAAATAAGCAGCTCAAACAAAAGCCATGAACAATGTCACAACTATAGCAAATGTGTCACAAAGTCTCTTAAAGTCGGGTATATATAGATCGATTATCGTCGATATAGCGACGAAAATAACTGAGTTGACCCACAAAAGTCAACTAGTCATTGCAAGCCACGTGTTAGAAGATGATTTTTGAGGTAGGCAATAACCGTTTCTATATCGACGAACTTTCGTGGCAATAGCGACGAAAATCCTGTACAATTTAAAAAAAAATGTAAATAATGGAAATGTGGAAAAATTTCATGGAATAATCCGCCCATATGTAGTAGTGGATGCTGACAATGTTGATTATTGGTGGTGAAAATGGTGATGAGTATCATGACGATGATGACAATGATTATGAAAATGATGATATGATAATTATCATGAAAATGGAAATGACGATGATGTTTACAATGATGATGACAACGACGACGATGTCGATGACGATGATGATGACTGGGACAATTATGATGAAGACAATGGTGAAGAAAGTCATGATGACAATGAAGAAGATAATGATGAAAATAATGATGACCACGGTGACAACAACGATGAGGATATTGACGATAATGTTGATTATTGTAATGAAAATTTGTTCAAACAATTTGCTTGGGCTCAACTTGCCACAATTTGTTCAAACAACCCTCAAAGAAAGGCTTAAAACAAAGCCACTTGTATCGAAAAGAAAAGTTGTATTTGTTGGATGTTGTAGAGAAATCTCATTTATATTCTTTTCATTGGCCACAAGGTGAGAAACGTGATTTTTGTCCACTAAACCCTATAAAAATTAGCATTTGAAGTCATTAGAGGTGAACATTCCCTTATTGATTCATTGGTTTGATATATGATGATTGAGCCTTTTTATATGAATCAAAACTAATCATTGTTCCTTTTAATAATTCCTTTTATGATTATGCCTAAGGCAATTGAAGAGATGTTAACCTAATACCTCCATGGTAATGTTATTACTATCCAACCAATAGTTTTGAAACTACATTAAAACTTCAAAATACTTGCATGGTATTCAAAGAAGTTTTTCAACAAGTCGGTGACATTAACAAGGATAGACCTAGTGCTCTAAACAACTATGTGGGTGAGTGTCTTGACATGATAAATAATGTTTCCAACTCTCCTATTGAAAAAGGGAAAGGAGTGAAGGGAAAGGGTCTAGATTTAGCTACCATTTCTAGATATTTAGCACCCAAACCATTGCATGAAGAGATAAGAAGGTGGATCTGAGAGAAGGATTGGGTCACATATCAATGAAGGGGTATCATTAATGCCCAAATGGGATAGGAGATACATGACTAAGTTATTTATGAACCAATAATTAGTATTAAGGTCTAACAAATGTCAAGGGAGATAAATAATGGCCTTATCTCCTAAATGAAGAGTCTTGAGTCAAGCACCAAAAAGAAAAACCATGAAGATTCTCAAGTTATGTCATTGAAAGCATCCTTGAACCATGACATATGAACTTCATAGGGTATATTTGGCCTACTATAGGGATATGGGTGCCATGATTAATGATGCAGGAGCATCGTTGGCAAGCGTGTAGAGGCAAGACCACTCAACACGTGAGAGTTCTTCCAGAACTTCAATGTTGGAAGTTGCAGCGATTTTGAAATCCACCTTAACTCTGCATCGAAATTTACCTTTGGAGGCACACTTGAACTAGTGCCAAATTTTACCCTTTGAGGCATGTTTCGAAAATCGCAAGTAGAGAAAGAATTTCCACTACGGCTTTGGAGTGCGATTAGACTAAGATAGCATAGGATGAATTTTAGAGTAGGAAAGTAGCCAGGGAAAAACCCTAGAAACGTTTTTAAGTTAAGTAGAAGTTTGTATGCCCAAAGAGGGAGAGAGCGAAAATACAGAGATAAATTTGTTGTAAGAGAGAACTGCGAGTTAGCAGGAGAGCTCTATTTTTGAGTCACTATAATTTGAATGTATTTGATAGCCGTTTCGTCGCTTATGAATAGAACAGAAGGAAAAAATGGATCCAAATGCATGTATGTGAATGTTATTTGATTTTCCTATTACTTCTGTTTTCATGAACAAGTGAATGAATCTCCACAGAGGAGAACGGAATTGTAACTGCTAGTTTTCAGTTTCAATTGTTTCTCTTCATTTGAAGTTCTGCAAGGTGTGCATTGAGCTAGAGAGGAATGTCAGAAAATTGGGAGAATTTTTTCTACGAGAAATACTGTGAATCTGAGTTATTGAAATCCCTCAGACACAAGGAGTGCGCAGGAACTTGAAGTCTGAACCAGAAAAAACTCAAGAGGGGAAACACGTCGAAAGGTGTTATCGAGACCCAGGAACCCATTCCACAGAATAAGCGAAGGCCGAGCCTTCGAAGACTTAGAAAATCTCTAAGTTTGAAGCGAGTAAAAGCTCAGGAGGAAGAACGTCATCGAGCGTTGGATTGTGGTGGAGAATCTTGCAGACCATCTAATTTGAGGTAGGAGCATAGAATTTAACATTGTGTATATCCAGGAGAGGAGATCTCAAAGATCTGAATGGACGGTGGAGAACTCTCGAAGAGATTCACGAAATACCACAAGACGTTGGATCAAGTGGATTTGCGAGGAGGTCAGTGACGGGGAAGATATCTGACCGTAGATCTGGAGGGAGTTGTGAGCCGTTGATCAAGCACCTCGAGATTTTGGCATTTCGGAAATTGGGAGTACAAGGGCCAATAGTGTGGGACTCTCGACTGGTGGAACCCCGAAAAGATCAGAGCCGTCAGATCTTCGAGGGCCTAGAGCCGTTGATCTGCAGGGGGGGAGATTTCATGGTTTCAGCGACCGAGAAGAGGAGTGGAAAACTTTGTAAGATGTGAAGTCATGAAATGCGAAATGACGAAATAAGCGTAGCCATCATTCCAAGAGAGATCTGAGCCATGGATCTCGTGTCACCGAGATTTCAGCATTCAGAACTTGGAGGAGTCAAGGATTCATCGTATTGGAAAGCCTAGGGTTGTAAAACATGGCGCGCCTTTTGGGCCAAGTCTGTGGTCATTAACATGGTCATAAGGAGTGGAGAACGTGAGCCTAGCGCTTGGTCACACAAGTGAACAAAGAGAAGAACCTGTGGATTCGAAAAGGAGGGTTCCAGCTTGGAACCAAAAGAGCCATTTCAGCCCCGAACCAGAAGATCCTGGCCGGGAGGTTGCACAACCCTGAGGAGGGATAGGGGGACTGCATCAGGTGGTATCAGAGCCTAAGTTCTTCATCTGTAGACTTTAGGTGAAAGAAAAAGGAAGAGACAGAGAACTCAAAGTTGTACTCTGTGTGTGACAAGCAGTCAACACAATGCCACCAAGGAGACGAGAGGTACCTTTAGCCAACCATGCTGTAGAAAGGGAGATGCGAGAACTTCGCGCCAGATTGGAAACAATAGAAGCAACACAGAGAATAACACCTAACGCTGGAGACGTCAGTGAAGCAGAAAGTGAAGAGGTTGAAGTTGAAGAGGCCGTAGGAGAGGATGTTGTCGAAGGACATTTGTTGAGAGCAGTTGCCAGATTGGGAGACAAATCAAAAATAGATGTTCCCATGTATGAGGGACACCTAGATGCTGAAGAACTGTGGGATTGGATAAGATCCATGGACAGACACTTTGATTATGAAGATGTCGATAGGGAGAAGAAGGTGAAGCAGGTGGTCACCAGGTTAAAAGGACATGCAGTGCTGTGGTGGGATGAACTAGAGGTTTTGAGAAGAAGAAAAGGCAAATAGAGGATAAAGAGTTGGGACAGAATGCTAGCCAAGTTGAAGGCTAAGTTCATACCCAAAGATTATCAGATAAATTTGTTTAGGAAAATGCAGAACCTGAGATAGAAAGGGATGACAGTTAAAGAGTACATCGAGGAGTTCTACCGGCTGAACATCAGAACTGGACAATGGGAGAGAGATGAAGAGAAAGTCACCATATATATAAATGGCTTGAGATATGATATCCAGGACGAGCTCAGCATGATGTCAGTCAGAACCATGGAGGATGCTTATCAGTTTGCGCTGAAGGAAGAGGAGAAGCTGGCCAGAAAAAAAAACCAGCGAGGAAGAGTTAAAGGCTCGATCCCAAGAAAAAGAAGGGGATTTAACCACGACAGAGCACATCAGCCTAAGGACAAGGCTGAGAAACCACACAATCACTTAGAACATGGAGTAATTTCTTGAGAAAGATAGGGTGGTGGAAGAAACTCTTTTAGAGGAAGAGATAGAGGAGGAGTAAGATGTTATGCCTGTGGAAAGATAGGACACATGTCTTGGGAATGCCCCGAGAAAAAGAAAGAAGGAGGAGAAGCTCACATTTCAGAATCCCAACGAAAAAATGTTGAAGCAGAGGGAGCAGAGGATGGATCATCCTTAATGTTGAGAAAAGTTCTCTTGAACCCAGAGGAAGAAATTGAAAAGCCAGTGTAGAGAAACAGTCTCTTCAGGACAACTTTCAAGACTAAGGATAAAGTGTGTAAGGTGATCATTGATAGTGGGAGTACCGAAAACCTAGTATCCATAGAAATGGTGGAGAAATTGGAGCTAAAGACAACTGGACATCCAAAACCATAAAAATTCTCATGGCTGCAAAAAGGACACCAGGTAATGATCACTAAACAATGCTTGGTTGAAATTAAAATATGAGGATATAAATATGAAATACTATGCGATGTAATTCCCATGGACGTATGCCATATTCTGTTGGGAAGACCATGGTAGTTTGACAGAAATATCATTCATGATGGGAGAAAAAACACATATACATTAGAAAAGAATGGTAGGACGCATATGTTGCTGCCAATAGAGGAGAAGAGAGTAAGGGAGGAAGCCAACACAAGCATACTTCTCATGAGTGGGAAGGAACTCCTGAAAGAAGTCAAGGAAGAACAAGAGATGCGGTTTGTTGTGGTGAGGAAGCCTAGAGTCATCCTTGCGAGTACATAAATGGATGATTAGCCTGAAGAAGTTCAGGAGCTGCTGGATAATTTTGCTGGTACAATGGTGGATGAGATGCCAAACTCATTGCCACCCATCAGGAGTATCAGTCATCATATTGACTTGATACTAGGAGCAAGTCTGCCAAACAAAGCAACATACATATTGACACCTCTATAGAATGAAGAAGTGAAGGACCGAGTCCAAGAGTTGCTAGACAAAGGTTTGGTGAGAGAGAGCTTGAGTCCATGTGCAGTACCGACTGTGTTGAGCCCAAAGAAAGATGGAGGATGGAGAATGTGCACAGACTTGAGAGCCATCAACAAGATCACCATCAGATACAGATTTCCCTTACCAAGAATGGATGATTTAATGGATTGATTAAGTGGAGCAAGTTTCTTTTCTAAGATAGATCTGAAAAGTGGGTATCACCAGATTAGAATGAGAGAAGGTGATGAATGGAAAACAACCTTTAAGACAAACGAAGGTCTATATGAGTGGTTGGTTATGCCATTTGGCTTAACAAATGCCCTGAGTACTTTTATGAGGTTGATGAATGAAATTATGAAATATTTCATTGGCAAGTTCGTGGTTGTATATATGGACGATATACTGATCTTTAGCAAGACTAAAGAGGAGAATTTGAGGCACCTAATGCTAGTAATGAGGAGGCTACAATAGGAGAAGTTGTCGATCAATTTGAAGAAGTCCTCTTTTATGAAGATAGAACTCATTTATTTGGGCTTCGTGATCTCTTCGAATGAACTGAAGATGGATCCAGAGAAGGTGAAAGTGATCAGAGAATGGTCGTCACCAAGAAGCATGTTCGAGGTAAGGAGCTTCCATGGATTAACGAGATTCTATAGGAAGTTCATGAGAGACTTCAATGGGATTTGTGCACCCATGATGGATACAGTAAAGAAGCAACATAGTCTTTTAAATGGATAAAGAAGGCCGAAAAGAGATTCAACATATCAAAGGAGAAGATAACAGAATGACCAATTCTGGTCTTGCCGAATTTCGAAAAGACATTTTAGGTGAGATGTGATGCAAGCAGAATTGCGATAGGAGCAGTTTTGAGTCAGGATAACAGACCTGTTGCCTATTTCAGCGAAAAGCTGAATGAGACTAAGAAGAAATAATCCACATATGAAAAGGAGTTTTATGCCATAATTCAAGATTTGAAGAAATGGAGGCATTATCTTGTCTTGCAAGAGTTTTTTTTGTATAGCGATAACCAAGATTTGCAATTCATAATCAGACAGGAAAAACTGAATTAGAGGCATGAAAAATGGGTTGAATTTATGCAAAATTTTACTTTTTTCATAAAACATATTGTTGGGAATGCTAACAAGGTTGATAATGCATTAAGAAGGAGATGTTTGATCATGTAGGAATTCCAGGTGAAGACCTTGGGGTTTGAACACCTCAAGGACATGTATCATGATAATGTAAATTTCAAGGAGGCATATGAGGCATGTGCTAATCCCGTGTTGAGAGATAGAAGTCAGTGGATAGAATACATGATTCAGGAAGGACTGTTATTCAGAGGACATCAGTTGTGCATACCAAAATGCTCAATAAGGGATAATGGTCTAAATAAAAAACACAGCGGGGGATTGGTTGGACATTTTGGCCATGATAAAACGTTTGCATAGTTGAGCAACTCATACTATTGGCCAAGTATGAGAACATAAGTGATAAAGTTGGTGAACATATGTAGAATCTTCCAACATGCTAAGGGGAAAAGACAGAACACTGGGTTTTATCAACCATTGCCAATACCAGAGAGGCCTTGGGATGCAATAAGCATGGATTTTGTGTTGGGATTGCCAAGGACACAAAGAGGATTCAATGCCATATTTGTGGTGGTGGATATATTTTCAAAGATGGTACATTTCATCCCATGCCATAAGACCAGTGACGCAACTCATGTTGCAAACCTATTTTCAAAGAAGTTGTGAGACTTCATAGCCTACCCAAGAGCAGTGTCTCAGACAGAGACACAAAATTTGTTGGTCACTTTTGGAGGATATTGTGGAAGAAGATGGGGATGAATCTGTCCTTCAGTTCAGTTTATCACCCTCAAACAGATGGGCAGAATGAAGTGGTAAATAGAAGTTTGGGGAATTTATTAAGGAGTCTAGTTACTAAACATCATAATCAATGGGATTAGATTCTTCCACAAGAAGAATTTGCATACAATGACTCACCAAATAAGAGCTCTGGAAGGAGTCCATTCCAAATACTCTATGGAATGCAACCCAGGGGAGTGTCTGAGCTGAGAGACTTGGAACAGGGTGAGATCAGGAGCGCTAGAGCAGAGGATTTTGCTGCGAAGATGGAGTGACTCCATAGCCAGATCAAAGGACAGTTAGAGAATTCTAATCAAAAATACAAACACAGAGCTGATCAACATTGCAGGGAACTTCAATTTGAAGTAGGAGATCAGGTTTTAGCACATCTCAGGAAGTAAAGGTTCCCTAGGGGAACATACGACAAGTTGAAGATGAAAAAGATAGGACCATGTAAGATATTGAGGAAGTTTGATGCAAACGCCTATGAGATTGAGCTGCCAGATGGTGTGGGAATTTTGCCCATATTCAATGTTTCAGACTTGTATCCACACAAGAAGGATGACACAGAAGGGTTAGAATCTCAAGGAAAAATTCAGTGGGAGAAATAGATGCCTGTGGCAGACAAGGTGCAGATGGAGAAAATTGTTGATCAGAGAATTGGCAAAGAGACCAGAAGGAAAACCTATTTTGTGTATCTGGTCAAATGGAAGGGACACCCAATCGAAGATGCCAGTTGGGAAAATGAAGCTACTATCAAGAAGCATGGAAAATCAGTAGAGAAACTCATGGACAAGAGTTCATGCATTTTTGTCAAGGGGAGTATGATGTAGGAGCATCGTTGGAAAGTGTGTAGAGGCAGGACCACTCAACACATGAGAGTTCTTCTAGAACTTCAACATTGGCAGTTGCAGCGAATTTGAAATCCGCCTTAACTCCGCGCTGAAATTTACCTTTGGATGCACACTTGAACTAGTGCTGAATTTTACCCTTTGAGGCATGTTTTGAAAATCACAAGTAGAGCAGGAGTTTCCACTACGGCTCTGGAGTGGACTAGACTAAGATAGCATAGGATGAATTTTAGAGTAGGCAAGTAGCCAGGGAAAAACCCTAGAAACGTTTTTAAGTTAAGTAAAAGTTTGTATGCCCAGAGAGGGAGAGAGTGGCAATACAGAGAGAAATTTGTTGTAAGAGAGAACTGCGAGTTAGTAGGAGATATCTGTTTTTGAGTCACTATAATTTGAATGTATTTGATAGCCATTTCGGTACTTGTGAATAGAACAGAAGGAAAAAATGGATTCAATGCGTGTATGTGAATGTTATTTGATTTTCCTATTACTTCTGTTTTCATGAACAAGTGAATGAATCTCCATAGAGGAGAATGGAACTGTAACTAATAGTTTTCATTTTCAATTGTTTCTCTTCATTTGAAGCTCTGGAAGGTGTGCATTGAGCCAGAGAGGAACGTAAGGAAATCAGGAGGAATTTCTCTATGAGAAATATTGTGGATATGAGTTATCGAAATCCCTCAGATGCAAGGAGTGCGTGGGAACTCAAAGTTTGAAATAGACAAAACTCAGGAGGGGAAACACGTCGGAAGGTGTTATCGAGACCCAGGAACCCATTCCCTGGAAGAAGCGAAGGCCAATCCTTCGAAGACATAGAAAATGTCTAAGTCTGAAGCGAGTAAAAGCTCAGGAGGAAGAACACCGTCGAGCGTTGGATCGTTGTGGAGAATCCCACAGACCGTCCGATTTGAAGTAGGAGCATAGACATTAACACTATGTAGATCTAGGAGAGGAGATCTCGAAGATCTGAACGAATGGTGGAGAACTTTGGAGGAGAGTCGGGAAATACCGCAAGCCATTGGATCAAGTGGAGTTGTGAGGAGGTCAGTGACAGGGAAGAGATCTGACCATAGATCTGGAGGGCGTTGTGAGCCATTGATTAAGCACCTCGAGCTTTCGGCATTTCGACATTTCGACATTTCGGCAACTAGGAGTACAAGGGCCAATAGTGTGGGACTCTCGACTGGTGGAACCCTGAAAAGATCGGAGCCGTCAGATCTTCGAGGGACTAGAGATGTTGATCTGCAGGGGGGGAGAGATTTTGTGGTTTCGGCGACCGAGAAGAGGAGTGGAAAACTTCATAAGACACGAAGTCGCAAAACGCGAAACGTTGAAATAAGCATAGCCGTCGATCCAAGAGAGATCTGAGCCGTGGATCTTGTGTCATTGGGATTTCGGCATTCGAGACTTGGAGGAGTCAAGGATTCATTGTATTGGAAAGCCTAGGGTCATGAAACATTCTGTGCCTTTTGGGTCAAGTCCGTGGTTATGCCCATGGGCACAAGGAGTGGAGAACGTGAGCCTAGCACTTGGTCATACAGGTGAACACAGATAAGAACCTGTGGATTCGAAAAGGAGGGTTCTAGCTTGGAACTAGAAGAGCCATTTCGACCCCGAACCAGAATATCCTGACTGGGAGGTCGCGCATCCCTGAGGAGGGATAGGGGGATTGCATCAATTAAACCACAACAAAGGCCCTAAAAAAAAACATGTACCTCGGTTCCATACATGGCATAGTTATTGGGTACATCATTGTTAGGGTTTTGTATCACTTGAGTGGGATATGAGGGCCCTAAATATCACTTATTAGGCTCAATATTCATGAACAACACCTAGAAACCACAACACAATCCCTCTCTAGGGGGTCCCTAGCATTAGAGTTGGATAAGGACACCATTAGGAGGTTTTTTGCAGTAAGGATCGGTAGAGAGGCCTTTAGAACCAACACATCACTCATTTGTAAGGCTTCCTTGAAGGCCTCCAATTAGGATATAGGTTCCATGAGTAGGTTTTATTCCCTAGTAATGGGTCTTAACACCTAAAAATGGTTAAGGGGGGGGTAAAAAAATAAAGCCATAATTGAACCTTCTCAAGCTCATGTGCCATGAACAACACCTAGAAAACATGACACGTGCTCTCACTTCAATATACTTTTCCTAATATTTGGACATGAATGCCATTTATATGTTTTTCACACTACATATGCAGGGCCTCAGGGCCTTGACCATGGTTGTGGTAGGGAAACAAGCCTCAATCCCTTAACCACGGTCAAGGGAGGGAAACAAAAACTCAATCCCCACACATATCATATCTAGCTCAAGCACCATGAACAAGTCCTCATGTCACCACAAAAACAAAATGGATGGTTCACAAGACCTTAGCTATCATCAAAGAATGAAAACAAGTGCCTTATAATATTTTTGAAGATTTTGAAGCTGATTAAGAGCCTTGAACATGAAGTCCTCAAACCAACATAACAAAAATTTGGCCTTTAAGAGGGATATAGGAATCACTGTTAGGTTTTTTAAATTGAAAATGTGTGTAGAGGCATAAACATGTCAAGTTAGAAAAAATGGCCTAAAGCCCTAACCAAACCTTCTCGATCTCAACCACCATTGACAACACCTAAAAACCATGACACGAGTCCTCTCTAGGGAGTCTTTGGAATCCAAGTTGAATATGAATGACATTATGAGGTCTTATTGATCATCATGGATGGGTGTTAGGTTCATGAATATATTTGATGAAAAGAAACAAGATTATTCAACCCTAAACCTTACTTCTCAAGCTCAAGAACCATAGACAAGTAGTCAAACCACCACATATGTGTTGGATCATGTTGTCATTGATGCCAATGGTTTGATTGATTGATGCCATTGATTGATTTCAAGTGATTGATTGATGTCAAAGGATTGATTGATTGATGATTGATGTAATATA
>JZKD02S2097634.1:325122-349452 GCA_000966675.3 Picea glauca
GGTAGATGTCCAAATCTTGTATGCCAAACCATTGTTTCATTCAGGGTTGATGCACTCTGTGCATATGGTTGACTCAGATTTGCAGTTCTGAGGGTAAGGGGAAACATCCTATTTGTAGTCATATGGATTTCAGAAACAAATTTTTGGCTTGGGATTTTTTCATAAATTTTACAAGATGTTCCCTTAAAAAGTACCTTATAGCCATGTTCAATAAGTTGTCCTACACTTAGCAAATTATGTTTTAAATCTGGAACATGATAGACATTGTTTATGTCTTTGTTTACATTCTGTTTAGTAAGAATAGGAACAATTCCTTTTCCTTGAACCTTGACAAAATAATAATTTCCAAGAGTAATATCAGATGAGATTGAAGAATCAATGCATGAAAGTAATTCTTTGTTACCTGTCATGTGATTGTTGCATCCACTGTCCAACAACTAAAGATCTTTAGATTGTTCTTCAGTCTTGTGGCATGAGAGAAACATACCTCTTGAGGTGTCTCCCGTAAGATTTGACACATGTGCTCTGCCTGAGAGTTGATATGCTTGCTTCTTCTTGCATTCAGATTCATAGTGCCCATACTTTTTGCAGTAATAGCATTGTATGCTTGATTTCTCATTTGATCTTCTCCCTCTGCCTCTTTGAGGCTAGAAATTCTGATGTTGAATTTGTTGCTGTTGTCTTTGACCTTGCAAATTTTGATTTGGATATTGTTGTCTGTTACCTCCAGTTGAATGAGAGTTATTTTGATTGCTCCCTCTTCCTTGGTAACCTCTAGTTCTTCCTCTGCCTCTCCCTTTGTTGAAGGAGAATTGAGTTTTGAAAGCATTGGAGATTGACTCATCTGTGAGATGCAGTTTTGTATCATGTGTCACCAGAGAACCAATTAATTCATCTGTTGAAAATCTTGACAGATCCTTGGATTCAAGGATTGTTGTTACAACCATTTCAAATTTCTTTTGTAAGCTTCTGAGAGTTTTCTCAACAATGCGTTGATCAGTGATGGTTTCACCAATCAGTCTGATCTGGTTCACTATTCCCATGACTCTGGTCATGAACTGATCCACAATTTCAGACTCTGTCATCCTTAGAGTCTCGAATTGTGTCCACAAGGTCTGCAGTTTCACTATTTTTACCCTGTCATTTCCTTGGCAGGAAGATTTAAGAATATCCCAGGCCTGTTTGGAAGTACCAGCGCCTGTGATTTTTGAGAAAATCGAGTCATCCACAGAATTCTGAATCCAGAATTTCGCATTATTTTCTTGGGTCCTCAGTGTTGCCTGAGCAATTCCCTGTGGATTATTCATGGCAGATAGGGTTGTTGGATCTGGTTCCACATATCCAAGATCCACTGGTTCCTAGCACTCTTGTGCTTGCAAGAACGATCTCATTCGTAGAGACCAAAACTCGTAATTCTTTCCCAGAAGAATCGGACCCTGAGTTGGTCCTAAATTGCTAGATGACGCCATAAAAAAGAAATTCAGAAAAAAAATAGAGGGAAATTTCGTATTTACCTCCGATCGTCGATTTGTCGATTTGACGATGGCCGAAGGGAGCTTATTGGGCTTGAATTTTCCTTTAGTCTCCTTGCAATGTGACCACACACCTTACTGTTAAAGCGCTACAGGATTTTCCGACTCTTTGACTTTCAAATCGTCGAAATGCGAAAAATTGCCTTTGGACAATTCAACAATCCAAATCTTTTGATGATCAGACGGTCCAGATCTTATCGGCATATCGCGAATCGGGATTTCGCGAGTTCTGATGACAAGTTTTTCTGACTCCTCAATTCCCCGATCTCTGATTTTGCGATGACGCTTTCTTTTCGGGATTTTCCCGATTCCTTTGAATCCTGCCACATGTCCCAGCAGTTGGACGGTCGTGATCTCACCTCGTGATTTCGTGATTTGATATGTTCCGGACGTCTCGTCTCCAGGATCCGTGAGACGTCAAACATCGACGTATCGATTGACTCTCCCGATCTCGCCCACGTGTCTCCTCAAGATGGATGACTCCGATCGTATACGAGGTTTTCACCACAAAGAAACCCGATCTCTTGTCCTCAGGATTCATGATTTGCTGAATCTTGATGTGTCGATGGACTCTCCCCCGTCGGGACTTTTCACGAGCCCTTGGATTTATGCCATGCATCCCCACAATATGGACGGTCTTGATTCAGCCTCGGGATATCGTGACTTGCGATGCTCCAAATTTCTGTCAACTTGAAACTGCGATTGTCGAAACATCGACGATTTCCTTGATGTCCTCCATGTGGCCAAACAAATGGACGACTGCGATCTTTATCGCTATTTTGCGTATCGCGATTTCGCGAGTTTCGAAGTCCTGTTGCAATGGTATTTCAAAGCTGCGAACTCTAAAATGCCGATGTGACGATGCGTTGATTTGCTGCCACCTGTCCTCTGAGATGGACGGCTCACAGGTCCTCTCAGGATTTCGGGATATCACGTATCGAAGTTTTTGGAGTGCAATCACCTTTGCGCTTCCAACTCCCTATTCCCGATTTTGCGATGAGATAAGATCGATGGCTCACAATCTTTATTGATCCAATGGTTCAGAATGACTCATGATTTCGTGATTCACGAATTCTCATGACATGTCTTCTGACCTTTACACTTGCGAGTCATGAAATGTCGAGATCTCACCACGTGTGTCTTGATGGACGGTCCAGATGATGTCGGGAATTCTCAAGTCAAAAGTTCTCCTGTGCGCTCTAGAGGATTAAACCTCATGCACTTTCTCGTTGATCCAACGACTATCGGTCCTTTGCGCAAGATCCGACGACTAAAATTCTTTCGCCTTTTCCACGCTCTCCTCATCCCTTCTAGACTGGTTTCCCGCTTTGGATCCGTTCGCAGGACGACTCTTATGGCCACAATGGTTGTTCTTTGCGCCTGAGATGAGTTATTTACTCCTGTGGAAGAAAGATTTGTGAATATTTCAAAGATTTGAAATAATTTCACGAGTTCTTCGTTCTCTGCTTCAATCTTTAACAGATTTGAGAGAATTTTAGAAAACTTTAAACGATGCTGACTTCTGCAATAATCTTTTAACGAATTTGAACAAATTCTTCGAGTTATTTAAATGATCTTCTGTTCTGCAGCTCTTTTTCGTCAATCTTTGACGATTCTTGAAAAAAGTGAAAGAATCTTTACTGTTTCTCTTCTTCTGCACTCTCTTCTTCCTCGATATTTCGAGCGTTTACGCTCTGCTTCCTCCGCAAGCTTCTTACGATGATGTTTTGAGAGTATTGCAGACAACTCTCCAAGCCTTTTGAAAAGTCTATGACGCGTGCTCTCAAGATCCATGAAGCTCTGCACTGTGAGGATCATGTTGCTCTCCGGACTATGTGAAGAGGCTTACTGTTGAAGCTCTGATACTATGATAAATTGTAAGGAAAAGAGAAATGCAGAGAGAAAAGAATAGAACAGTATATTGAATGTATGAAGAAGTACTGAAGAAGTTCTGAGAAGATGATACAATGCAATGGGAGATGGTTGAGCTAAATATGCTCAAGCAAGACAAAAATAGAAAGTACAACTGTCCAGTACAACTGGCAGTGTACAGTGAGACTGTTGAGGTTACATTATATTTAACACCAAATACTTCATTAAAATGGACCTTACAACCAAAATGGATCCCCAAGACACCTGGAAAATGACATTCAAGACTACGTTAGACTTGTATGAAAGGTCAGTAATGCCATTCGGACTGACAGTCATGCCAACGACGTTCATGCGGTTAGACTTGTATGTTCAAAACAGGTTTCCAGTCTATGTTCAGACAGTCTATGCTCAAAACACATTTTCAGTTACCGAGTATGCAAGAGGCAATCGAATAGAGGGTAGCCATCGAATAGCTTTCCAAGTGCTGAGAGGCCAAATTTAGGTACAATATTGATTAGAAAGAGTCCTACACTCTAGTTCAAGTGCTAAAATAATGGTGGCATTATCGTCTGGGAAAGAAAACAATTGAATTTTGAGCTACATAAAATAAAGAATAAAGCACAACAACGAGGACGTATACCTTTTCAAAGGACAGTGAGCGATAATCCAAGGAATGAATTCCTGTACCGTGGTGCTCATCTTTTCACTCAATCGAAATATCTTCTATTTCTGTACCTTGGTCTACCATATTTTCCTTCTGAACGGAGACGGTCCGATGTTACAGATAATCCAACAGCCCCCAAAATGAACAAACCCTAATAACTAGCGTTTGATACCGCTTATAGGGTTTGTTGTACTCTCCTCTCCTTTTATATGAAAGGATAAAACACAATTGCCTTATCGGATAAGTATAACACTTTTTGTGGTATATTTAAGCCGAAAAGCGTACACCTATTGACAATGGGCACAATTAATCACCTTTTAATCTAAAATCTTAATTGTATGGCTAACAATTGAAGATGCTGACATATTCTTAGTCATACTCTCTAATCAATGGATGAAATTTAATTCTCATAACTTCCTTCCATTTCTAAATACTTCCGTTGCCTTGTTTACTTTTTTACATTTACTTAATATGATTAAGAAATTACTTCTCTAACCATTGATTGGCAGGTTAATTGATTAAGAAAAATTAATATGTATAAAACTTTACATTGCCACATTCCCTGAGATTAAGCGTTTGTAGTTGGAAGTAGTGGTAGCTACGACAGTGATAGTTGGACGTAGTGGAAGCTGGGCATCGTTTCAACTAGCACGACGGAGTTTCAATGGCCGATACCTTTCGGCATTCTCCAGCCGCGAGTCGGCTATGCTATTATATTAAATTTTAATAAAATCGCTTATAGGATTTGTTCTACTCTCTTATTCTTTTAAACCGATAAAACATAATTACCCGATAAGATAAGTATAAGAAATTAATATAACACTCTTATATAACGCTTTTTGCGGTATAATATGTTAAATTTTAATATTAGCAACAACTACTTTATAAAATTGGTTGATATACTCCAATCCACGTCATTAATTTGGATTAGTGAAAAATTGTATGGATCAACTTATATCAACCACTTTTATAAAGTAGTTGTTGCTAACGACCTACATGTGAGATGACCATTAATATATCAATTAAGTATTACATCAATATAATATATAGTAACAATATAATAATGTAATACATTAATGTATAAATTAAAGTATTGATTTGCATTAGTGTACCATGTAACCTATTAATTGATTAATATATAATGTAATGTACTAATTAAGTATTACATTAATACATTTCTAAATTATTAATAATAAAGTAATGCATTAATAATACAATAAGTACATTAAATACATTAATTAATGCATGCATTTAATGCATTTCTATTAATAAATGCATTAAAGTATATAATAATAATGCATTAAACTATACACACTAATTCATTAACATATTAATGATGTAATGATACATTAATTTATTAATGTAATGTATAAATTAATGTATAAATTTACATAAGTGTATAAAGTAACGAATCAATAATGTAATGTATTAACTAATTTATATATTAATATATTGATAAAGTAAAAATACCTTAAAGTAATGTATTTAGTAAACATTATTAAATTAATAATACAACAACAATACATTAATATATTCCTCTAATGCAATGTATAAATTAAAGTATTATTATAATGTATAATGTAACATTAAATTATTAATAAGTTAATATTGTAATTTATTAATTACATTAATATATTAATAGTTAGTAATTAATAGATTGCAAAAGTATGAGTACACTAATAAAATAACACTAATAAAAAAACACATTGATAATATATTATTAAGGTAATAGTACATTAATGTACATTAATGATGTAAAGTATTAATTAATATATTAATAGATTACTAACGTCTGAATGAGGGTGTGTTTTCTCTAATATTACCCCCCATAATATGTTTTCTCTATTATTTCCGCCATCCCCACTACGCTCATATATGAGACCACCCTCATATATGTGGGTGGGGGGAATAATAGAGAAAACATAATAAAGTAATAGATTAAAATAATAGATTATTAAAGTATTAATATATTAATAAATACATTATTAACATATTAATACCTTAATAAATATATCATGGTTTCTTATGTTGATGACTATCAATGACATTAAAACACTAATAAAATAATACATCAATAAAGTAACAATACATTACTAAAGTATTAATACATTAATACATAAATGTAATGTATAAATTAAAGTATCGTTTACATTAATGTATAATACAATGTATTAATTAATTAATACATTGTTAAAGTAATTAATACATTATTAAAGTATTAATACTTTAATAAATACATTTTTAAAGTAGAAATACATTACTAATACATTATTAAAGTATTAATACATCAATACATTAGTTGACAATGACCATAGTTTACCATGATCATGGTTAACTTTGCTAGAACTTAGTTGACTTTGGGAAGGAAAGGTTGACTATGGTTGACGGCGATTCACCATGACCATTGTTGACCAAGGTTATTAATGGTCGACCATGCCCATGGTTTACCTTCGTTGACCATGTGGATCTGATTATTGTGGGCCATGTTGATTTTGTTTAGCCATAGTTTAATATGGCACTACTGGATTGCAATGCTCATCATGTTTTGGTTGTCACATTGTAACATCAGGTTATGTTGGTCACATTGTGACATAGGATTTTGTTCATCACATCAAATCGTAAGGTTATGGTCATAAAATTTTGATTAATGGTTTTTTCTTGTCACATTATGGCATTGGAATATGGTTGTGATACTGTCATAGTGGGATATGTTTTTCATGTTGCAACAAGAGGCAATGCTCATCTCATTACAATGTTGGTCTATGTTTGTCACATTCCCTCACTGGGTTGTGTACATTACATTACGACCATGGCTTATTCCCATCCCATTGCAGAATTTGGGAATTTTTTTCACAATGCAATTTTAGGATATGTGCATCGCATTGCAAAGAGAGGATATGTTCTTCACATTGTGACGATGGGGCTATGTTCATCACATTGAGATATCCATTAGTGTCATCACGTTGCAACCAAAGGGCTTTGTTCATCCCATTGTGATGATAATGCAATGTTCGTCACATTGCAACGATAAGGCTATGTTTGACACATTGCGACAATATGGTTATGTTCTTCACATTACAACGAGGGGTGTATGTTCATAACATTTCT
Organism: Picea glauca; assembly: GCA_000966675.3. Lineage (NCBI taxonomy): Eukaryota > Viridiplantae > Streptophyta > Pinopsida > Pinales > Pinaceae > Picea > Picea glauca. The sequence goes on from JZKD02S2097634.1 coordinate 332,299, forward strand.
ATGACAAGGATATGTTTAAAACATTGCTACATTACCTAGATTGTGACACTATTATGTTCGTCACATTGCAACATTACTATGTTTGTCATGTTGCAACTTTCGATTTTGTTTGTCAGTGTTAAATTTATAGCAGCTGCAAGGGCCATTCTCTGGGAGGATGGCAAAGACCCTAGTTGAGGTCTAGGGCCCCCAGTGCACTCCTGGGGTACTTGGTCTGGGACCAAACAGTTAGTTCCATGGAAAAAGACCCTTGTTAGGGCCCCCAGTATATGACTGGGGTTCTTAGTCTGAGACTAAGCAGCTAAAGCCCCTAGATATGTCTAGGGCCCCTCGAAATGTCCAGGGTACCCATGCTTAAGGCATGGGTTGATCCATGGTCCTATACCATGGTGGCAAAGACCCTTGTGAGGCCCCCCAGTATATGACTGGGGTTCTTGGTGAAAAACCAAGTAGTAAAGACCCTTGAGAGCGCCCCCAGTATATGACTGGGGTTCTTGGTCTAGGACCAAGCAGTTAAAGTCCCTAGATAAGCCTAGGGCACCTGGAAATGTCCAGGGTAACCATGCATATGGCATGGGTCAATCCTTGGTCTCTGACCTTGGTAGATAAGACCCCAAAAAAAGTTATGGGGCTACTTGATCCCCTATCAAGTATTTTGATGGTACATGACCTTCCTTGAAGAAGGACATATCCACATGAGGGATAAGTCTCATATGTAGTGATGATAAAGTAATAGGTTCACCATGTTAAAAGAAGGAATGAGTATTTCCACCTAGCTAACCCTCTTTTACCCTTGCATGTGTTGGTTTGGGGTTTAGTTGTTTTATTCAAGGGTTAAAATAAAGTTAAAATTAAAATGTTTATTATAACATGTTTTAATTTTAAATTTAAACATGTTATTTTAATTGTTTTATCTTAACCCTTTCCCTAGCCTAAAAGTATAAATACAACCCTACCCCTCTCACTTTACACACATTATATTATTCACTTATTGCCTAAGTGTGTGGATCTGTCCTAGTTGTTGCTCCTTTGGTGTTGTCTTCATTTGCGACCCTCCTTGGTGAACTCCTGCTATGTGCGACCTCCTCTTGTTGCTATGTATGACCTCTAGCCGCAACCTCCTTGTTCTCTAGCAGCGACCTGTTTCTTTGGGTGTAGAGGGTGCAACCTCCTCTCCCGTTTGTTGTTGTTTGGTGTGGCTACTAGGTGTGGCCCCTTTCATTGTTGCAGGGTTAATTTTTGGGTGTAGCGGGTGCGGCCTCCTCTCCCTTTGTTGTCATTTGGTGTGGCGGCTAGGTGTGGCCCCTTTCTATTGTTGCAGGCTGAGATTTATGGGTGCGGCCCTTCTTCTGTTCTGCTGAGTGAGGTCACTAGGGTGTGACCCTCTTTGGTTGTGTTAATTTCATAGGGTGCTACCCTTAACAAGGTTGAGTAAGGAACCCTCTTGTTGCAACCTCCTCCTATCTGCTGTCTAGAGTTTTTAAGCTTGCAACCGTGTTTTTTTTTGCCATCTGAAGTGGCAAAATTGCAGCCTAATATCACAGTTGTTTGGTAAAAGTTGTCCACTTCTTAGTTGTGTTAAAACCCTAGGGTACAACCACCTATACCCTGCTGAAATTAAGTTAATACACAGTCACCTTGTATAGAGTTTTTGGTTGAGGGTTTGTTCCTGTGAGGTTTACTAGCTCTATCCTCTGTGGCAAGAAAACTCCTTCATTTTTGGCAAAGAGATCTATGAACTGAACCTTTGTCTGAGCATAAATAAAAATTTTCTACATCTCTTGTGGTTGTTGTGACTTCTTCAAAGATAAAGTTTTTAAGTCTAGGTAAGTTATCTACTACTCCCCTTTAGATCTGAACTTTTTTCTTGACTTTAGTATTTTGATCTATATAGATTTTTTTATTAGCATTGACAGTTTGTGGATCTTGATCTATAAAGATTTTTTTATTAGCATTGACAGTTTGTGGATCTTGATATATATAGATTTGTTTATCAACATTGACAGTTTGTGGATTTTGATCTACATAGATTTGTGTACCAGCATTGATAGCTAGTAAATCTGAACTGTGTATTAAGTTTACCTCTCTGTTTCTATAGTTTGATTGTTTAATGATCAGATTGGTTTTGAGTCTAGATCTGTATTTCTTTATCTAAGATGAGTTTAGATTTGTATGTTTCTATCTAAGTTGAGTTTAGATCTGTATTTGAATTCAGATCTGTAATACAGTCTTACTCTTCAGATCTCCTAGATCTGTATAGTAGTAGAGATTGATGTCTAAACTCTAGATCTAGTTGTTTTACTCATTAATTTTTAAAAGATATTACTGTTATGCTTTACTACACAAATTCCAACATGGTATCAGAGCTTAGGGCGTAAAGAGATCAAGACTTGCAGAATTGAGCCTGCGAAGATCCTCTCTTAAAAGTTGTTTTGCAGATCAAAAGTAAGGAATGGCTTCCTATGTAGAATTGTGAAGAAACAAGTTTTTAAATTTTGGTTAAGCTATGAGGTAAGAAAATATCTTCAGCAGCCCTATTACCCTTTCTAAAAAGGAAATCGTTATTGATCTTTTATGCTTTGGAAAGGAACTTGAATTATTCCATTTCTAACTGATTAGAAAATTGTCATGATAAGAACAACTTGGACATAATGTAGTTCAATCTCTAGAATGTGTCCTTATCAATAGGTGATACTCCTTGAAATTGTTTATGAAATTGGGGAGTTTTATAAAGGCTGTTATCTCTGCATATTTTAGCAAGTGAGATCTGATTAAAAGTTTGAATGACTGTGGGTTTTGTCTATAATTAAAGTACATAATAGTTAAGAGCCTTCTGTCATGGATCAAAAGGTTGGAAAGTGCACACCTGAGATAAATACATCCTTGTCACAATACTAGATTGTCTTTCTAATGCATACTAAGGTTGACCATTGTAACCTGCATGTTCTTCCTATCACTTTAATCAAGACTCTTGAAAAGAAGTTATCCTTTATATTTTTGGATTGATTGATATAAAGGGGGGGCAGTGAATGATCTTGCTTATTGACTTGTACTCATGTGAGATATTGAATTCCTACTTGATCTTTTGTGGAAATGTCTAATGCAACTTGGGAAAGTTTCCTTGTCAAGAAAATCTAGAGACCAGGGTCCATTATCCTTGAAAGGAACACTTAGTGAATTCCTTAGTTTACCCTTGATCACCTACTGATTTCCAAGATTTTTCTTTTCTACTGTTTTGACTGAAAATTAAATGACAAACTCAGTTGAGAGAAGGTAAGATTTAGTTAAAGGACTGATGCAAAATGCTTGGAAATATAATCATTACCTTAAGATGATAAGTGATAGTTTTTTTAAAGTTTTCTCCAATATTATTGCTACAAATGCCTAGTAAGTGCTCAACTTCAAATTAATAAGCTATTAGTAAAATTCTATGCTTTAACAAAACTGCTAGGTAATGGGCAACCTTAGAAAATGACAACACCCTATGCACTTAATCAAATTGCTTTGTACTATAAGAGTACATAAGCCTTAAAGTTGACCACCATACTTTGAGTGGTGGAATCTCAAAATTGACTTTGATATTTTAGCTTTGAGTAAAACATGGGTGGGATGACTCTTGACAATTCAATGTTTGGCACATTGTTTGCTTATGGGTGAATATACACAAGACAGTAATATAGTCTCTTAAGGATATTTAAGTTACTTGAACTAACATATTTATTTTTGCAGAAGTCCTGGTTAACCTGAGCCGGTAGCATGATGCATGCATACCTTAAGCATAAGCAAATTTTCATGGATACTTCATTTACAGGATTACGAATGACATCAAGATAATATTACCTTGCTGTCATCCTCCTGTACCCATGTCTAAATTGAATACTGTCAGAATCTCACACTTTTTTTATGAATAAGGAAGTTGTGATCTCAGAACCTACTTTTGATAAAGGCCAAGTTTTTCTCCTTGATTGGAAACCTAGCTGTCTATCGATCTCTTATGAAAGACAACATGTAACCTTGGTTAAAGAGTGCATCAATTTATTTTGGTAGATGGAGTATTTTTTTCATTTTGAGGAAACCCTACTGATATCATGTTTCTTTGTATTTGATTCATTATACTTGGCATAGGAACTCAGAAGTCTAACTTAGCTTTTCATTTTTTGAATCTCGTATTGGTACCTAGATCATATTGAAAAGATATGACACCTGATCAGAGTCAAAAGTCTGTATAGGTTCAGAGGGAGAAGATTGACAGAAAGGTAGATATTTTAGACTCAGAGGGAGCATCCTCTGAATATGAGTTAGTCCTTGACCTACAACAGAATTGGCAGCTTAACAGAATCCAAGGATTCTATTAGTTCCTTTGAAAGGAAACCAACCTGATGCCGAGAAATACTAAAGAAAGCAGAAAAGCTTCCAGCACCTAAAGGCACTTTCACAAAAAGAAGAAACTAGATAAGTACTATGGTCCTCTAGATGAATTGAATATTATGATTGATTCAAAACCTTCCACAATTGAAATAAGGGAAGTTGTTGTATGGTCTATGTTTTCAAAGAACTCGTAATAAATCAGTGGGAACCTCCATCGCCTTATAAAATAAAGCCTATATGGAGGATATATTTATGACTCGTGAAAGAAGGGATGACCTATGACAAGATCCTTACCTTCATCAGGATCCTTTTGTCGTTTTCTTGTTTTGAATACTTAATTTGACAGATGTTAAGATTTTCTTCTCAAATAGTGAATTTAAACAAGAGGCTATCCATGAAAAGAACCTCATGGATTATAAATCTGAGAGCTCAGTATGACAAAATCTTGGGATCATCCTTATATGAAGATTGTTCAAAATCTTCATCTCTTCCTTACAGGAAAGGGATTTTTTATATACAGCTCAGAATAAGAGGGATCTCTTCTGAAGAAGTTGAAATGAAAGACTTGGATCTTTTACATTACTGAGCTTGGAGTTTTTGGTAGAAATAAGGAGAGATATTTCTATCACAGGGTAAATATGTAGTTGATGTTCTTCGCAGTTTTGGCATGATAGACTGCAAGTTCATGAGCACACAAATGATCTCTAATCTAAAGAATCTATGAGATTAGGCCACAAGTTCATATCCAAAAGTTCCCACCTTACATTGACAGATCATTGATTTATCTCGTACATACGAGAACAGACATCTGTTATGCGATAAATGCTCTCAGCCAGTTCATGTGTGATCCAAAACATTTACATACAGTTACTGTGAAACACATTCTGAGATATGTCCGGGGACTATAGCTTATGATCTCAGATACACCTCAAGTAGAGGTGTATTGCTCCATGGTTTCACAGATCCAGATTGGATGGGAAGTACAGTGGATCGGAAGAGTACTTCCAGTTATTGCTTCAATTTGTGTTCAGCAATGATTTCCTGGTCCAACAGGAAACAAGGCTCCATAGCCCAAAGCACTGCATAAGCTAAATACATTGATGCTAGCACTGCAGGCAGAGAAGAAGTGTGGCTCAGGAAGCTTCTCTTAGACTTGTTCATTTAAGAGCTTGAACCCACAGTCATTCACTGTGACAATCAGAGCAGTATAAAGATCACTGAGAACCTTCTGTTTTATGACTGATCGAAACTATGTCTGGTACATAGTCCAAAAGAACATTCTCAGCATTCAGTTTGTGTCAACAGCAGAACAGACAATAGATATTTTCACCAAGCCACTGACAAAGTTTGTATACTTTCGTGACAAACTTAGTGTAGCTGAGAATGCCTCTTTCGCTGAGAGGGAGTGTTAAATTTATAGCAGTTGCAAGGGCCATTCTCCAAGAGGATGGAAAAGACCCTAGCTGAGGTCTAGGGTACCTAGTGCACTCCTGGGGTACTTGGTCTGGGACCAAACAGTTAGTGCCATGGCAAAAATACCCTTCTTAGGGCCCTCAGTATATGACTGGGGTTCTTAGTTTGAGACTAAGCAGCTAAAGCCCCTAGATATGTCTAGGGCCCCTGGAAATATCCAGGGTACCCATGCTTGAGGCATGGGTTGATCCATGGTCCTGTACCATGGTGGAAAAGACCCTTGTGAGGGCCCCCAATATACAACTGGGGTTCTTGGTGAAGAACCAAGCAGTAAAGACCCCTGAGAGGCCGCCCAGTACACGACTGGGGTTCTTGGTCTAGGACAAAGCAGTTAAAGTCCCTAGATAAGCCTAATGCCCCTAGAAATGTCCAGGGTACCCATGCATACGGTACGGGTTGATCCTTGGTCTCTGACCTTGGTGGAGAAGACCCTAGAAATATTTCTGGGGCTACTTGATCCCCTATCAAGTATTTTGATGGTACATGACCTTCCTTGAAGAAGGACATAACCACATGAGGGATAAGTCCCATATGCAGTGATGATAAAGTAATAGGTTCACCATGTTAAAYGAAGGAATGAGTATTGCCACCTACCTAACCCTCTTTTACCCTTGCATGTGTTGGTTTGGGGTTTTGTTGTTTTATTCAAGGGTTAAAATAAAGTTAAAATTAAAATGTTTATTATAACATGTTTTAATCTTAAATTTAAACATGTTATTTTAATTGTTTTATCTTAACCCTTTCCCTAGCCTAAAAGTATAAATACAACCCTACCCCTCTCACTTTACACACATTATATTATTCACTTATTGCCTAAGTGTGTGGATCTCTCCTAGCTGCGACTCCTCTCCTATTGTCTTCATTTGTGGTCCTCCTTGGTGAACTCCTGCTGTGTGCAACCTCCTCTTGTTGTTGTGGGTGACCTCTAGCCATAGCCTCCTTGTTCTCTAGCAGTGGCCTGTTTCTTTTGGTGTAGAGGGTGCAGCCTCCTCTTCTGTTTGTTGTTTTTAGGTGTGGCTACTAGGTGTGGCCCCTTTCATTATTGTAGGGTTAATTTTTGGGTGTAGAGGGTGAGGCCTCCTCTCCCTTTGTTGTTGTTTGGTGTGGCTGCTAGGTGTGGCCTCTTTCTATTGTTCCAGGCTGAGATTTATGGGTGCAACCCTTCTTCTGTTTTGTTGAGTGAGGTCACTAGGGTGTAGCCCTCTTTGGTTGTGTTAATTGCATAGGGTGATATCCTTCACAAGGTTGAGTAAGGAACCCTCTTGTTGCAGCCTCCTCCTATCTGTTGTCTAGGGTTTTTAAGGTTGCAACCAACTTTTTTTTTTCCATCTGAAGTGGCAAAATTGCAGCCTAATATCACAGTTGTTTGGTAAAAGCGGTCCACTTCTTAGTTGTGTTAAAACCCTAGGGTACAACCACCTATACCCTGCTGAAATCAAGTTAATACATAGTCACCTTGTATTGAGTTTTTGGTTGAGGGTTTGTTCCTGTGAGGGTTACTAGCTCTATCCTTTGTGGCAAGAAAACTCCTTCATTTTTGGCAAAGAGATATATGAATTGAACCTTTGTCTGAGCATAAATCAAATGGATCTACATCTCTTGTGGTTGTTGTGACTTCTTCAAAGGTAAAGTTTTTAAGTCTAGGTAAGTTATCTACTAATCACCTTTAGATCTGAACCTTGTTCTTGACTTCAGTATTTTTATCTATATAGATTTGTTTATTAGCATTGACAGTTTTTGGATCTTGATCTATATAGATTTGTTTATTAGCATTGACAATTTGTGGATCTTGATCTATATAGATTTGTTTATCAGCATTGATATTTTGTGGATTTTGATCTACATAGATTTGTGTACCATCATTGACAGCTAGTAAATATGAACTGTGTATTAAGTTTACCTCTCTGTTTCTACAGTTTGATTGTTTAATGATCAGATTGGTTTTGAGTCTAGATCTGTATTTCTTTATCTAAGCTGAGTTTAGATATGTATGTTTTTATCTAAGTTGAGTTTAGATCTATATTTGAATTCAGATCTATAATACAATCTTACTCTTTTGATCTCCTAGATCTTTACAGTAGTTGAGATTGATGTCTAAACTCTAGATCTAGCTGTTTTACTCATTAAATTTTAAAAGATATTACTGTTATGCTTTACTACACAAATTCCAACAACCAGATTGCAACGTCACGTTATATTCATCACATAAGGTTGACCATTAACTTAACTATGGTTGACTTTTGTTGACGAAGATCAAGAATATGGTTTAATATAGTAGACATTGCACATGGTTGTCTATGGTTTTCCATGGTTGACAACGATTAACCATGGTTGAGCTTGATGTGGACGAAAGTTTAGTAAGGTTTCTCATGGTTGACTATGGGTAGTGAGTGTTGTGTACATTACATTGCGGCAATGGGTTATATTCATCACATAGTGGCATTTGGAAAATTTTGACACATAACAGTGACATAATATTTGTGTCATATTGTGACGATGAGGCTATGTTCATCACATTGCGACAATAAGGTTACATTTTTCACATTGCAATGACAAGGATATCTTGATCTACATTGCAACAATATGCTTATGTTTGTCATATTACGATGACGAGTCTACATTCATCATGTTGCGATGGAAAGGATATGTTTGACACATTGAAACATTACATTGATTTTCATGATATTATGTTCATGACATTGCAACATTACTATGTTTGTCATGTTGAAATGTCCAATTTTGTTTGTCAGACTACAACATTGGGTTATATTCATCACATAAAGTTGAAAATTACCTTAATAACTATGGTTGGATATTGTTGACCATGATCAAGAGTATGGTTTAATATAGTTGACCTTTCCCATGGTTGTCTATGGTTTTCCATGGTTGACTATGGTTGACCACAATTGAGCTTGACATGGACCAAAGTTTAGTAACATTACTCATGGTTGACTATGGATGGTCAAGGTTGACTATGGATGACCATGCCCATGGATGACCTTTGAATGCGATGTGGCTCTCATTATGCTCAACCATGTTGATTATGCTTAACCATGGTTTACTATGCCCCTATTTCATTACAATGTTGATTAGGTTTTGTTTGTTAGATTGTGATATGAGGATTTCTTCATCACATGACATCGTAAGGTAATGGTCATTAGATTGCAACCATGATTTTTTCATCCCATTGAGATGATAATGCTATGTTCATCACATTGCGACGATAAGGATATGTTTGACACATTGCAACAATATGCTTATGTTCTTCACATTACAACGATGGGTCTATGTTCGTCACATTTCGATGACAAGGATATGTTTGACACATTGCTACATTACCCAGATTGTGACACTACTATGTTCGTCACATTGAAACATTACTATGTTCATCATGTTGCAACGTTCGATTTTGTTTGTCAGATTGCAACGTTATGTTATATTCATCACATAAGGTTGACCATTAACTTAAATATGGTTGACTTTTGTTAACGAAGATCAAGAGTATGTTTTAATATAGTTTACCTTTCACATAGTTGTCTATGGTTTTCCATGGTTGACGATGTTTAACCATGGTTGAGATTGATGTGGACCAAAGTTTATTAAGGTTTCTCATGGTTGACTATGGCTAGCGAGGGTTGTGTACATTACATTGCAACAATGGGTTATGTTTGTCACATAGTGGAATTTGGAAATGTTTGACACATAACGATGACACGATATTTGTGTCATATTGTGACGATGAGGCTATGTTCATCACACTACGATGAAAAGGTTACATTTGTCATGTTTTGATGACAGGGATATCTTCATCACATTGCGACAATATGTTTATGTTCGTCACATTACGACGGCGAGTCTGCATTCATCATGTTGCGATGGAAATAATATGTTCAACTGATCCAGGTGGATAATGGTGGCCACCCGCCTATTCCACTTGGACCCACACCATTGTTTCTTTCAGTTTTCCAGTTTCCTTAATTGTAACACAATTTACTATTTTTAGTAGTTCTTCAGGTCATGAACTTCTGGAGCTATTTTGAGGCCCTAAACGACAAATTTTGGGCATGAATGCCGCAGTGAATACGAGTCTGTTCCAGACTCCATATTTGTTGTCAGCAGTGTAGTCCTCGAATAGATCTTTCTAACGATGTATCATGTGCGTCAAATGGAGATAGTATGCCAAAGTTACGACCCTGGGAAATTGATGTACCAATTTACCCCAACGGGGCCCATATTCTGGTGTTTCATCTCCTAGGGTTAGGTTTTTGGATGTTTAGGGTTTTTCATTGTTTCTCAGTAATATATGGGCCTTCGAGCCTCATTGTAATAGGTAGTTCAGAGGACAGTAGCTGCCACATCTCTTCTCAGAGATAAGCTACCAGCACCCTAGCTAGTTTATTTCCATTCAGTCTGTAAGCATTTTTCAGTCATTTGTTATTAATGAAATGAATTCTTATTTATGCTGCATCTCTGCGTTTATGTGTATTTTGGTATTTCATTGTGTTCCTACATAAATCTGGATCAGTGGTATCAGAGAAGTCTTCTTATTCTCGATCTTTCTTTGCATGTCCCCAACGAGGTCGGGGTATAAGGAGTTGGGGCTTGATCTGGTTGAACCTTTGCAAGATCAATATCGCAAATGCCAACGACCACCCATGGGGGAAGAAAAGAAAGATGAGGGAGCAAGAGACCCTATCAAAATGTTACTCGAGGAGGCCTTTGAGAAATAAAGGAATGCGATGATGGACAACTTTTTCCATATTCTTCAACGGATTCCCACTAGCGGCGGATCAACATCCAACAACCACTCTGGAGGTGCCACTCCTTTTAAGGTACAAGTAAACATTGACATTCCCATATTTGAGGGCCAAATAGATGCAGATGCCATAGATAGATGGTTGAATCTGTTAGAAGGATATTTCTCAGTTCATGAATTTTTCGACCGAGAAAGGATTATTTTCGCACTCCTCAAAGTCACGCCCCATGTCAAGGACTGGTGGGAAACCTACTCGGAACAACAGGGCGAGGGGGAACCCTCTTTATTCTCAGCCACACCCACTTGGAATTCTTTCTGAGATGCCATCAAGGAACAATATTGTCCCGTGGGGAGCTATGAGGACAAATACAAACAATGGACTATGTTGCGGCAACAAAGAGACCAAGATGTGCATGATATGATGAATCTGTTTCATACCCTAGGCACAAAGTTGGGTATCAAAGATTAAGAGAAAAATTTGGTGTTAAAGTATCACATTTGTCTGCATAGATACATTTGGGAGGAAATGGCGTTCCTTGACATCTCCTATCTTGGTGTGGCATACCGATATGCTGCCAAGATTCAGCAGAAATTCAAACAGAAAAAGCGAGACTTTGGGTCTGTGAATCAGAAGCAAGGGAAAGCTACCCCTAAACCATAAAACAAAGGACCAAGACAAGGAAAGGCAGCCCAGGATAACCCTCCAACGCCACAAGAAAATAAGAACACCACGAAGCCAAAAAAGGACATGGAGAAGTGGTGTGAGTTCCATAAGAGCTCCACTCACAACACAAGTGAGTGTCAGGCTAAGCAGTCATTGGTAGCCGATTTGAAGGCTTCTGAATCGGATGCATTCTTCGACTCTGAATCAAAACCTGAAAAGGGTAATGATAGGGGAAAGCAGATTATCAATGCGGAGCCCAACGCCACCATTGCCACCATGAATATCCAGAAGGAGCAACCAAAAGATCCAGAGGAGGCAGAGCGTCTCTTCCATTCCAAGATGTGGGTAAAGGGTTCCCCATTGCAGTTCATTGTCGACAGCGGGAGCCAGAAGAACCTCATCTCGGTAGAGGTCGTGAAGCGGCTAGGCTTGTTGTTCACAACACACCCACAACCATACACCATTGGGTGGTTGCACCAAGGACGGAACCTCCACGTCAGCCAACAATGTCGCCTTCCCTACAACATCAAGCCCTTCACGGATGAGGTATTATGTGACATTGCCCCTCTTGATGTTTTTGATGTATTATTAGGCCAATCGTACTTGTGGAAGCAACATGATGTGTATGAGTCCAGGCCTCGTGCTGTTATTATCACCTTGATAAATAAGTTGTACAGGATACCGAAGATAGCAGGACCTACCACCATCTCTTTGGTTACTGCAAAACAATGCAGTAAGCTCATTTCCAAAACAAGAAAATTTGTTTTCCTGATGATTCGCCCTTAGCGAAAGAGGAAGACTATGGACATGACCTCCAGATAGGGCCCTGTTGCATGAAAACAACATATGGATAAGGTCCTGGAGGAGTACGAGGACATCTTCAGCTCCCCCGCAGGGGTGCCTCTACACTGCCAGGTCAAGCACCCCATTGATATGACCCCAAGTGCGTCGTTTCCCAATGGACCCATCTATCGACGCTCTGTTCTGGAGAATGAAAAAATCAAGAGGAAAATTTAGGAGTTGTTGCAGAAAGGTCACATCTGGTCGAGTTCATCACCCTGTGGGAGCCCGATCATGTTGGTGCAGAGGAAGGATGGGACTTGGAGACTTTGCATTAACTATCGGGCACTGAACAAGGCCACTGTTCGGAATAGGTACCCGATCCCACATATTTATGACCTTCTGGACCAACTCAGGGGGGCGAAATATTTCATAAAGATTGACTTGAAGTCGGGGTATCACCAGGTACCAATTGAACCCTCTGATGTGTGGAAGACTACCTTCAAATCCAAGGAGGGCCTTTTCGAATGGTTGGTCATGCCATTCGGGTTGATGAATGCCCCTACAACCTTCATGAGGCTAATGGATGGCATCCTATAGCCATTCACCAACTCATTTGTAGTGGTGTACTTGGATGACATTCTGATCTTCATCCAGACTTGGGAAGAGCACCTCCACCACATCCGACAGGTCCTCCAAACACTGCGACAACACAAGTTGTGTGCCAATTTGGAGAAATGAACTTTTGGCATGACCCAGGTTCACTATCTGGGATACATTATTGATGAGCAGGGGGTGCATGTGGATCCAGCAAAGATCCAAGTCATTCAGGATTGGCCAGTCCCAACCACCCTAACAAAGCTCCGCATCTTTTTAGGTCTTGCCAATTTCTACCATAGGTTTGTGTTGGGATTCTCCCATATCACTTGACCCTTGAGTCAAGTCACCAAGGGAGGAGCTAAAGAAAAATTATTTTGGCTTGAATCTCAACAGAAGTCATTCAGGGAGTTGAAGCATCGCCTCTGCTCTACACCAGGGCTCACATTACCAGACTTGCAACAACCATTTGAGATTGAGATAGATGCCTTTGACTATGCCATTGGGGCAGTTCTTACTCAACATGGGCATCCATTGGCATATCACAGTGAGACACTTTCCGACACAGTCCGGAAGTATCTCACTTATGACAAAGAAATGTATTCCATTGTGCAGGCTTGTCGGCAATGGAAGAATTACATTTTGGGAAAGGAAACGGTCATCCACACAGACCACCGACCCCTGCAGTTCATATAGACACAAGGGAAGTTGAAAAATGATCGCCATCAGAAGTGGTCCACATACCTGCAACAGTTTCATTTGAACATTAAGTATAAGAAAGGCAACACCAATAATGTTGCAGACTGCCTCAGTCAACCACCTATCGTGGGGCTAACCACTGTGCTCAACTCTTGTGGGCATGAGACTTCTGATTGGTCGCTTCTCTACACAAGTGATCCAGAATTCGGCCACTCATACAATACACTCTTGGAGGGTAAGCAAGTTATCAATTTTCACCTCCAGGATGCCCTGCTTTGTCACCTAGGACACCTTTGTGTTCCTTCAAGTGAGTGTGCCAAGATGATTTGGGAGGTGCACTACAGTCGGGTTGTTGGGCATTTCGGGGTCAAGAAAACCACAACAATACTGCAAAAGTATTTCTATTGGCCGAACCTTCGACAGGATGTCGAGAAGTACATCAATTACTGCACTACTTGCGCCATTGCTAAACCGACCATCAAGAAGAAAGACCTCTATACTCTGCTTCCTATCCCCAGTTGACCTTGGGAATCCATCTCTATGGATTACATGTCGATCCTTCCTTCTGCTAAGCATGGCAATGACTGTGTTTTTGTGGTCGTCGACCGATTCTCGAAGATGTCCATTATGATGGCCTGCAAGAAGAATATCACAGCAGAAGCCACTGTTAAACTCTTCTTTGAACGAGTGTGGGTACACTTTGGGATCCCAGAGTCTATCATCTCAGATCGGGACAACAGGTTCCTCAGTACATTTTGGTCCAGCCTCTGGTCAATGTTGGACACCAAGATCACCAAGTCCACAGCTTTCCATCCGCAAACTGATGGCGAGACATAGGTCATCAACCAGATGATTGTACACATTCTGCACATGTACAACTCAAAGTCTCCACGCACATGGGATGAGAGCCTCCCCTATGTACAACACAGCTACAACCGGGCTCTCCATAGCTCAACCAGCCATAACCCCTTTCAAGTGGGCTTGGGATTCCAACCACTATGTCCCATTGACGTAGCCATGCCATTTGCGGGTACTCGGGCAGATTCATCCCATGTCCAGTCTGAGGCTGACAAGGCAAATAGCTTCATTGAGCGCATTCAGCACATCCTCCAACAAGTTCATGGGATCTTGGATAGAGCCAATGCTAAGTACAAGCAATGACATGATCAACATTGGGTGCCACACAACTTCTAGGTGGGAGACAAAGTGTGGCTACATTTACAAAAGGAGTGCCTCACTGGACCCTACCGCAAGATTCGCCTGCTCCAATATGGACCATACACCATCACCAAGGCTATAGGGGACAATACCTTTGAGCTCGATATTCCACCATTCCTTGGTCTACACCTAGTGTTCAATGTGGACTGCCTTCGGCCCTACTTTCCACCTCTACTAAACACATCCGACATGGCAGAACAACTCACACCAATAGAATTAAACCCAGATTGCATGGAACAAGCCACAACCGATCGAATTATGGACACACAAATCAAGAACACCCGCCAATAGAGGATCCGGCTATATCGAGTTGTCAAAGTAGGCCAACTCCTTCACCAAGGCAAGTGGCTCACTAGGGACCAAGTTCAGCAAAAGTTTCCTCATCTCATGGAGGAACTCAACGCAATGGGGACCATTACTTCCTAAGGGGGGAGGACTAATCCAGGTGGACATTGGTGGCCACCCGCCTATTCCACTTGGATGCACACCATTGTTTATTTTAGTTTTCCAGTTTCTTTAATTGTAGCACAATTTACTATTTTTAGCAGTTCTTCGGGTCCTGAACTTCCGAAGTTGTTTTGAGGCCCTAAATGATGTTTTTTGGGCATGAATTCCCTCGAAAATATGAGTCCGTTCTGGACTCGATATTCATTGTTAGTAGTGTAGTCCTTAGATAGATCTTTCTAACGATATATCATGTGTGACAAACGGAGATAGTATGCCAAAGTTACGACCCCAGGAAATTGATGTACCAATTTACCCCAACGGGGCCTATATTCTCGTGTTTCATCTCCTAGGGTTAGGTTTTTGGATGTTTAGGGTTTTCCATTGTTTCTCAGTAATATATGGTCCTTTGAGCCTCATTCTAATAGGTAGTTCAGAGGCTAGTAACCACCACTTCTCTTCTCAGAGATAAGCTACCAACGCCCTAGCTAGTTTATTTCCATTCTGTCTGTAAGCATTTTTCAGTCATTTGTTATTAATGAAATGAAGTCTTATTTCCGCTGCATCTCCGCGTTTATGTGTATTTCTGTATTTCATTGTGTTCCTACATAAATTTGGATCATCGACACATTGCAACATTACCTAGATTGTCATGATATTATGTTCATGCCATTGCAAGATTACTATGTCATGTTGCAATGTCCAATTTTGTTTGTGAGACTACAACATCGGGTTATATTCATCACATAAGGTTGAAAATTACCTTAATAACTATGGATGGATATTGTTGACCATGATCAACAGTATGGTTTAATATAGTTGACCTTGCCCATGGTTGTCTATGGTTTTCCATTGTTGACTATGGTTAACCATGGTTGAGCTTGACATGGACCAAAGTTTAGTAACATTCCTCATGGTTTACTATGGATGGATAGTGTTGACTATGGGCGACCATGCCCATGGATGACCTTCGAATGCCATGTGGCTCTGATTATGCTCGACCATGTTGATTATTCTTAACCATGGTTTTCTATGCCCCTATTGCATTGCAATGTTGATTAGGTTTTGTTCGTTAGATTGTGATGACCATAACCTTACGATGTCAATTGATGTACTTAGATTGGGATATGAGGATTGTGATATGAATGTCACATTTGACATTGGATTGAGTACATCACATTGCGACATTGGATTATGTTTATCACATAGCGACATTTGGAAATGTTTGTCACATTATGAAGATTGGATATTTGCATAACATTGCAATGATGAGGCTATGTTCATGACATTGCAACAATATTCTTATCTTTGTGACATCTCCTGTTCGTTTTCATCTACTAAACCTTTGCCTCCACAACGACCGTTTTAGAAATCTACTGAAATTAAGCCAGACTCTTCAATATTAAATTCCACAACGTATCGACTCTCGAGGAATGCGCAGAAACTGAAAGTCAGATCAATAAATTCCTAAATGAAGACCATATTCGGCCAAGCACATCACTGTGCAAATCCCATTCACTATCCCGAAGAAACAACAAGAGTGGCAGTTGGTAAAATATTACAGGGCACTCAGTGAGATTACAATCTAGAATATATATCGATTGCCTCGGATACACGATTTACTCAGTCATCTTCATGGTGCCAAATACTTCATTAAAATGGACCTTACAACCAAAATGGATCCCCAAGACATTCAAGACTACGTTAGACTTGTATGAAAGGTCAGTAATGCCATTCGGACTGACGATCATGTTGGAAATACTAAAACAACTAAGAGGGGGGGTGAATCAGTTGTTTATAAGCTTAAACAATTTTATGCCTTTTAAACAATTATTAAGATTTTTTTATGTGTCATCTACCAACATACAACATATGGAAAGTAAGAGTAAAGATCATCAGTCACACATAAAATACACACAGAGACAGATTTTCACGAGGAAACCCATAAAGGGAGAAAACCTCTTCTTCTTCAAAATGATAGGCAGTCTTTTGCAGTTCTGTACATCATTTACAATTGAGCACCAATTCAATGTGAGGCTTCTACCTCTGTTTTACAAGATACAACTTGTTGAGAGCACCAACTCTCTGTTTTCTCTAGCACCCACTAGAAGGAAGCACCAACTCCCTGGTTATTCCAGCACCAACTGGATGGAAG
>JZKD02S2097634.1:356339-415926 GCA_000966675.3 Picea glauca
GAGTCGATGTTGATCTGACGGTTCAGATTCCGTCGGGATTTCGCATATCGCGAAATCGGGGATTTCGTTGTAGAGTGAACTTTGCCTTATGAGATCCCGATCCCCGAATTGCCGATGAGGCCTCCTGGCTGCCACGTGTCCATACAAATGAACGGTCCAGATCCCTACTTGATTTAACGGCTGCAATTAAATCGCGAAATCGCGTCTCGCGATTTCGGGGTTTTCATTGTCGAGTGAACAGGACATTTCAAAGTCCCGATCCTCGATTTGCTCCTTTGGGTTATCTCTCTCGCAACTTTTACAGATCTGACGGCCCTCGTTCTTTCGGGAAATTTGTATGAGATCCTACGGTCACTGACTCTTCTTCGTTTTTCCTCTGTAAGCTCTTGCTGCTCGCGTTTTCTTCAAGGATGTTCCTCTTGAGCTTTTACTTCCAAATCCCCACGGGGTTTTATCCTTCTTATCCTGCTGTCTCTACTGTTGCCATTAATGACAACAACCATCACTGCATTCTATCCACTGAATTTGCCAACAGGTCATGCCAGCGACGTTCATGCGGTTAGACTCGTATGCTCAGAACACGTTTTCTGTCTATGCTCAGAGCACGTTTTCAGTTACCGAGTATGCAAGAGGCAATGGAATAGAGGGTAGCTATCGAATAGCTTTCCAAGTGCTGAGAGGCCAAATTTGGTCTTTGAGAGGCCAAATTTAGGTATAATATTGATTAGAAAGAGTTCTACACTCTAGTCCAAGTGCTGAAATAATGGCGGCATTATCGTCTGGGCAAGAAAACAATTGAATTTTGAGCTACATAAAATAAAGAATAAAGCTCAAAACCGAGGACGTATACCTTTTCAAAGGACAGTGAGCGATAATCCAAGGAATGAATTCCTGTGCCGTGGTGCTCATGTTTTCGCTCAATCGAAATCTCTTCTATTTCTGTACCTTGGTCTACCATATTTTCCTTCTGAAAATCCGGAGACGGTCGGATGCTGCGGATAATCGAACAGGCCCCCAAAACGAAGAAACCCTAATAGCTAGCGTTTGATATCGCTTATAGGGTTTGTTGCACTCAACTATCCTTTTATACCGAAGTATAAAACACAATTGCTCGCGTTTGATATCGCTTATAGGGTTTGTTGCACTCTCCTCTCGTTTTATACCGAAGTATAAAACACAAGTGCCCGGTCGGATAAGTATAACACTTTTTGCGGTATATTATATTAAAGTTTAATAAAATCGCTTATAGGATTTGTTGTACTCTCTTCTTCTTTTAAACCGATAGAACATAATTGCCCGGTAGGATTAGTATAAGAAATTAATATAACACTCTTATATAACAGTTTTTGTGGTATAGTATATTAAATTTTAATATTAGTAACAACCACTATATAAAAGTGGTTGATATAGGTCGATTCGGGTTATTAATTTGGAATAGTGGAAAATGGTGTTGATGGGCTTATATCAACCACTTTTATAAAGTGATTATTGCTAACGCCTACATGTTAGATGACCATTAATATATTAATTAAGTATTACATTACTATAATATATAATAATAATGTAATACATTAATGTATAAATTAAAGTATTGATTTACATTAATGTACCATGTAGCCTATTAATTGATTAATATATAATGTAATGTACTAATTAATTATTACATTAATACATTTCTAAATGATTAATACAATAATAAAGTAATGCATTAATAATACAATGAGTACAATAAATGCATGCATTTAATGCATTTCTATTAATAAATGCATTAAAGTATATAATAATAATGCATTAAAGTGTACATACTAATTGATTGACATATTAATGATGTAATGATACATTAATTTATTAATGTAATGTATAAATTAATGTATAAATTTACATTACTATATAAAGTAACGAATCAATAATGTAATGTATTAACTAATTTATATATTAATACATTGATAAAGTAAAAATACATTAAAGTGATATATTTAGTAAAAAAATATTAAATTATTAATACAACAATACAGTAATATATTCCTCTAATACAATATATAAATTAAATTATTAATACATTAATGTATAATGTAACATTAAACTATTAATATGTTAATATTGTAATGTATTAATTACATTAATATATTAATAGTTAGTCATTAATAAATTGCTAAAGTATGAATACACTAATAAAATAATACTAATAAAAAAAACACATTAATAATATATTATTAAGGTAATAGTATATTAATGATGCAAAGTATTAATTAATATATTAATAGATTGCTAACGTGTTCATATATGAGACCACCCTCATATATGAAGGTGTGGGTGGGGGAATAATAAAGAAAACATAATAAAATAATAGATTAAAATAATAGATTATTAAAGTATTAATATATTAATAAATACATTATTAACATATTAATACCTTAATAAATATATCATGGTTTTTTATGTTCATGACTATCAATGACATTAAAACACTAATAAAATAATACATCAATAAAGTAACAATACATTACTAAAGTACTAATACATTAATACATAAATGTAGTGTATAAATGAAAGTATCAATTTACATTAATGTATAATACAATGTATTAATTAACTGATACATTAATAATGTAATGTATTAATTAATTAATACATTGTTAAAGTAATTAATACATTATTAAAGTAATAATACATTATTAAAGTATTAGTACTTTAATAAATACATTTTTAAAGTAGAACTACATTACTAATACATTATTAAAGTATTAATACATTAATACATTAGTTGACATCGACCATAGTTTACCATGATCATGGTTAACTTTGCTAGACTTTAGTTGACTTTGGGAAGGAAAGGTTGACTATAGTTGACGGTGATTCACCATGACCATTATTGACCAAGGTTATTAACGGTCGACCATGCCCATGGTTTACCTTCATTGACCATGTGGATCTAATTATTGTGGGCCATGTTGATTGTGTTTAGCCATAGTTTAATATGTCACTACTGGATTGCAATGCTCATAATGTTTTCGTTGTCACATTGTGACATCAGGTTATGTTGGTCACATTGTGACATAGGATTCCGTTCATCACATCAAATCGTAAGGTTATGGTCATAAAATTTCGATGAATAGTTTTTGCTTGTCACATTATGACATTGGAATATGGTTGTGATAGTGTCATAGTGGGATATGTTTTTCACATTACAATATGAGGCAATGCTCATCTCATTACAATGTTGCTCTATGTTTGTCACATTCCCTCACTGGGTTGTGTACATTACATTATGACCATGGCTTATGCCTGTCCCATTGCGACATTTGGGAATTTTTGTCACAATGCAGTTTTAGGATATGTGCATCACATTGCAAAGAGAGGATATGTTCTTCACATTGCGACGACGGGGCTATGTTGATCACATTGAGACATCCATTAATATCATCACATTGCAACTAAAGGGCTTTGTTCATCCCATTGTGATTATTATGCTATGTTCGTCACATTGCAACGATAAGGCTATGTTTGACACATTGCAACAATATGGTTATGTTCTTCACATTACAATGAGGGGTCTATGTTCATAACATTTCTATGACAAGGATATGTTTGACACATTGCTACATTACCTAGATTGTGACACTACTATGTTCGTCACATTGCAACATTACTATGTTTTTCATGTTGCAACGTCCGATTTTGTTTGTCAAATTGCAACGTCACATTATATTCATCGCATAATGTTGACAATTAACTTAACTATGGTTGACTTTTGTTGACGAAGATCAAGAGTATGGTTTAATATAGTTGACCTTGCGCATGGTTGTCTATGGTTTTCCATGGTTGACAATGGTTAACCATGGTTGAGCTTGATGTGGACCAAAGTTTAGTAAGGTTTCTAATGGTTGACTATCGGTAGTGAGGGTTGTGTACATTACATTACGACAATGGGTTATATTTGTCACATAGTGGCATTTGGAAAATTTTGACACATAAGAGTGACATGATATTTCTGTCATATTGTGATGATGAGGCTATGCTCATCACATTGCAAAGACAAGGTTACATTTTTCACATTGCAATGACAAGGATATATTGATTTACATTGCGACAATATGCTTATGTTCATCATATTACGACGACAAGTCTACATTCATCATGTTGCGATGGAAAGGATATGTTTGACACATTGAAACATTACCTAGTTTGTCATGATATTATGTTCACGACATTGCAACATTACTATGTTTGTGATGTTGCAACATCCAATTTTGTTTGTCAGACTACAACATCGGGTTATATTCATCACATAAGGTTGAAAATTACCTTAATAACTATGGTTGGATATTGTTGACCATGATCAAGAGTATGGTTTAATATAGTTGACCTTTCCCATGGTTGTCTATGGTTTTCCATGGTTGACTATGGTTGACCACGGTTGAGCTTGACATGGACCAAAGTTTAGTAACGTTGCTCATGGTTGACTATGGATGGCCAGGGTTGACTATAAGTGATTATGTCCATAGATGACCTTCGAATGCGATGTGGCTCTCATTATGCTTGACCATGTTGATTATTCTTAAACATGGTTTACTATGCCCCTATTGCTTTACAATGTTGATTAGGTTTTGTTCGTTAGATTGGGATATGAGGATTTCTTCGTCACATGAAATCATAAGTTTATGGTCATTAGATTGCAACCACAGGGATTTGTTCATTCCATTGTGATGATAATGCTATGTTCATCGCATTGCGATGATAAGGATATATTTGACACATTGCAACAATATGCTTATGTTCTTCACATTACAACGATGGGTCTATGTTCATCACATTTCGATGACAAGGATATGTTTGACACATTGCTACACTACCCAGATTGTGACACTACTATGTTCGTCACATTGAAACATTACTATGTAGATCATGTCGCAATGTCCAATTTTGTTTTTCAGATTGTAATATCAGGTTATATTCATCACATAAGGTTGACCATTAACTTAACTATGGTTGAGTTTTGTTGATGAAGATCAAGAGTATGTTTTAATATAGTTGACCTTGCACATGGTTGTCTATGGTTTTCCATGGTTGACGATGATTAACCATGGTTGAGATTGATGTGGACAAAAGTTTAGTAAGGTTTCTCATGGTTGACTATGGCTAGTGAGGGTTGTGTACATTACATTGCAACAAATGGGTTATGTTTGTCACATAGTGGAATTTGGAAATGTTTGACACATAATGATGACACGATATTTGTGTCATATTGTGACGATGAGGCTATGTTCATCACATTGTGACGACAAGGTTACATTTGTCACATTGCGATGACAAGGATATCTTCATCACATTGCGACAATATGTTTATGTTTGTCACATTACGACGACGAGTCTACATTCATCATGTTGCGATGGAAAGAATATGTTCAACACATTGCAACATTACCTAGATTGTCATGATATTATGTCCATACCATTGCAACATTACTATGTCATGTTGCAACATCCAATTTTGTTTGTCACACTACAACATCGGGTTATATTCGTCACATAAGGTTGAAAATGACCTTAATAACTATGGTTGGATATTGTTGACCATGATCAAGAGTATGGTTTAATATAGTTGACCTTGCCCATGGTTGTCTATGGTTTTCCATGGTTGACTATGGTTAACCATGGTTAAGCTTGAGATGGACCAAAGTTTAGTAACATTTCTCATGGTTGACTATGGATGGCTAGAGTTGACTATGGGTGACCATGCCCATGGCTGACCTTCGAATGCCATGTGGCTCTAATTATGCTTGACCATATTGATTATTCTTAACCATGGTTTTCTATGCCCCTATTTCATTGCAATGTTGATTAGGTTTTGTTTGTTAGATTTTGATACGAGGATTTGTTCATCAAGTGACATTGTAAGGTTATGGTCATCACACTGCGATGTAGGGTTTTTATTTGACACATTACGTCATTGCATTCTCACATTAGGTTATGTTCATCACATTGTGACATCATGAAATGGTCCTATGATTGCAATGTTGGGATATGAATGTCACATTGTGACATTGGGTTGAGTACATCACATTGCGACATTGGATTATGATTATCACATAGCGACATTTCGAAATGTTTGTCACATTATGAAGATGGGATATTTGCATAACATTGTGATTACGAGGCTATGTTCATGACATTGTGACAATATTCTTATCTTTTTGACATAACGATGGTGGGGATATGTTCATCGCATAGCGACAACAAGGCAATGTTTGACACATTGCGACATTGTTGTGTTTGTCAGATTGTAACACTACTACGTTCATCACATTGCAACATTACTATGTTCGTCATGTTGCACCATCCGGTTTTGTTCGTCAGATTGCAACGTCAGGTTATGTTCCTGACATGACAAGGTTGGTTTATGTTCGACAAATTACATGAAGTATGTTTTGGCCAAATTTTTAGAAAATAATCCAATTTGTTTTCCTTTGTCACTATCTATTAATACATTATTAACACCATAAATATTAGTACATTAAATATTATGACCCTAAATATTAACTATTAATATACTAAACATTAACTATAAAGGCCCTAACTATTAATACATTATTAATACTCTAACAAATATTTTCCTTTGTCACTAACTATTATTAATACCTTAACTATTAATACATTATTAATACCCAAACAAATTGTTTCCCTTATCACTAACTACTATTAATACCTTAACTATTAATACATTGATAAAATATTATAACATAAATGTAGTAATACATCAATACATTAGGTAATAATACATTAATACATTATTATTAAACATTATTACTAATATAATAACCCTAGCCCTAAATATTAGTACATTAAATATTATGACCCTAAATATTAACTATTAATATACTAAACATTAACTATAAAGGCCCTAACTATTAATACATTATTAATACTCTAGCAAATATTTTCCTTTGTCACTAACTATTATTAATACCTTAACTATTAATACATTATTAATACCCAAACAAATTGTTTCCCTTATCACTAACTACTATTAATACCTTAACTATTAATACATTGATAAAATATTATAACATAAATGTAGTAATACATCAATACATTAGGTAATAATACATTAATACATTATTATTAAACATTATTACTAATATAATAACCCTAGCCCTAAACCTCTTAATTACTACATTATTTACATTAATAATGTGATAATACATTAATCCATTGCATTAATGCACAGGGAATTAACACAGTATTGTTGTGATAATAATACTTAGTATATTATATTAACCTATCCACTTAATTACCACATTAATAATAATGTAATAATACATTAATGTAATATAGAAGGGTATTGTTGGGATAATAATGCTTACTATATTATATTAATTTTTTATTAATATAATATTTATTTTTTAAAATGTGTTTGAGAGTAATAATATCATTCAAATAATTCATAATTAAGTGTAAATATCTTCTGCACACTCGTTATCATTATTATGTAACACATTCATAAAATATATCACAATTAGCATAATCTGTTTTTTTTTTTAAGTAATTCGTTTTGCCACGGTGACTAGTAATTAGCATAAAAAAATATCTTTAAGTAATTCGTTTTGCCACGGTGACTAGTCCCATTGTAGGTATAAATTATTTTTAGGTTTTTCTTTTTGCATAGAATTATTTTGAGATTGGTTTTGGAAAACTCAAGCATAGTTCATAATTTTGTTGGAGGCGTAAATTTTAAAGTAATTGCTTTCATTACACCAGTGACATGCCCAGTAGTACGGATAGATTATATTATTTTTGGGTTTTCTCTTTTTTTTTTTGAATTAATTTTCTTTTGAATTAATTTGAGATTGCTTGTTGAAAAATGAAACATAATTTTGATCGAGGTGCATTTGGAATGCATAAATCCATACATACATAATTTTGATGGAGGTGTGTTCGGAATGCATAAATCCAAACATTTGATCATATAATTTGACTCGAAAATTAGACATCAGTTCAAAGAACAATAATAAATATTTACGAACCACGAGTGCGTGAATGTCTAGTGCTGCCGCGCTCTCACTGGCACGTCCGCTTCAACAGGATCTTCTTTCCCTCTCGGCCCAAAGAACTCCAAGGTTCTTCTATTTCCCTATCGGGAAATCTATGCCCCATAGATTCTCTCTTCACGCGATCCCCCCCTTTCTTAAACTTATCGGGGAATCAGAACTCGCGACTTCGTGAGTCTAACGATCGATCACTGGGCTCTCGAATCCCCGAGACCCGATACCTGAGTCAACACTGACCTCTTCGCGTCTCTATCGGGACTTTTGCTCTATCGCGATTTCGCAACTCGTGATGTCATGCACTTTGAATTGCCGACTTCCGATACTTGATGTGCCGAATCTCTGATGTGCACGTGTGAATTAACCTTTCCACACCCGTCACTTCAATCGGGATTTCAGAATTTGTGAGATCGCGAATCCTAATGCCAAAGGATTAAGGACGTACCTTTTCCTTATCTCCGATACTATGCCACCTATCTTCCACTAACCCTGACTGTGGTCCACACGACCCTTCTGTCAGGATATCGCAGATCGCGATTCCAATATGAAAGAGTTTCTTACTTTCAAAAACTCCGATGCCCAAACTCTGACTCCTTGGGATCCCCTAACACGTGTCCTTACTGATGGACGGTTTTGAGCTTATCAGGATATCGTGGATCGCGATATCGCAAGTCTCGTTGCAATCCTTTGGAGATTCACCTCGCGAATCCCCGATACACGATGTCACATCTAGATCCAATGGTCCTTGTGACTCGAGATCAACGGCTCTGCCCTTCTTGAGCTTCGAACTTCTGGACGCTCTCGTCGTAATCTCCTGGGAGCTCCGCGAGATCTAACGGCCTTCGAAATTTCGTGAAATTCTCTCGGAGAGTCTCGATCATCCGTTCCTCCCTTGATGATTTTGCGCAATGAGGAAGTGTCTCCCCACGAGACTCGTTCGCCCACTCGCCAACCTGTGACGGTTCTCTCAGACTTTCCACGGCAGCTTCCCTGCACTTACCCTTCAGTGAAATCGAAGGCCTACTCCTCCTGAGATTCTCCACGACTCTCAAGTCCTTCAAGAAATCTCTTGCACACACTCCTTGCGGAAATTCTTCAACAACGCTTAAGTGTTGAAGGCACTCGACCCTTCGCACACCTACAACAACAGTCTTAATTCCCTTTGTTCAGAATCGCAACTCTGAGTCTTAACTTGGCCTGCGCACTCCTTGCATGGCACTGTGCCTAACTGCCTCTTCGAGTAAGTGAGCACAAAGGTTACCTCTAATTGAACCCTTCTGTCAACGCACTCCTTGCGGACAATTCAACTGCACTCCTTGCAGGAATTATCTGGTTCAAAATAGAGAAACAATTGAAACTAATTCCTTCTTCCCTTCAGACTTCAATTTCACCATGAAATCACATACATAGCATATAAAAGAAAATGTATAACAGGAAGTAAACATTCATGAACATATCAACATCAACACACAGAGAATCAACACAAACCATGAATTTGAATCAGAGTTCTTCTATTAATTCAAATGCCTATACATGGGTGTTCTTCACACAGTTCTCTTCTTGCTCTTCTGCTCTTCATCCAGAATGCTTCTTAATGTTACAATGTACAAATGAGGGTGTCTATATCCGTTTTCCCTCTTGGACTCTAGGCTATCAAATCTAGAATTAAATTCCTATCTAACAGCATTAAATCTATTAAATGTTGACTATCTACCAAAGGACGAGAGCTATCCGCTCAAGGTCCATTACAATACATAAAGGTGCTTCTTATTAAATGATTCATTTAAGATATGCGCAACAATCCCAAATCATTTTCGAAATTTGTGCTGGCTTATCCAGCTGGTCTCCGCTTCCGCGCTGGCTGGCTTGATATGCTGGCGATGCTCCTGCATCATACTCCTCAACTTGAAAACATTCATGGGCTCTTGTCCATGAGTTCGTGCACAGTCTGTCCATGCTTTTGTATCACTGCTTCAGTCTCCCAGCTGGCATCTTCCACTGGGTGATTCTTCCACTTGACCAGATACTCATAGTATTCCTTTCTCCTGGTCTTCTTACCCACTCTCTTGTCCAGTATGCACTCCATCTGTGGATTTTCTGCAACTGGCAATTGTTTCATCCACTGGATCACTAGCTCCGCAGTTCCAGTCTCTACTTCTCCAACCCTCTATGGGTATAAATCTACGATATTGAATATCGGAGATATTCCGATTGCATCCGGTAACTCGATCTCATAAGCATTTTCTCTGAATTTTCTCAAGACCTTGCATGGCCCGTTTTTCCTCATTTTCAATTTTTTGTATGTTCCTCTCGGGAACCTTTCCTTCCTCAAGTGTGCCAGAACTAAATCACCAACTTCGAACTGAAGTTCTCTGGGACACTAATCTGCTTTGCGCTTGTATTCCTGGTTTGATTTCAGCAGTCGTTCCTTCACCTGACTCTGAAGTTCCTTCATTGCCTCAGCAAACTCTTCTGCACTAGCGCTGCTAGTAGTAGTCTTCTCTGAATCCCTCAGTTCAGATACTCCTCTCGGCTGTATCCCATACACAACCTGAAACAGACTCTTCCCTGTGCTCCGATTCACTGAATTGTTGTATGAAAACTCTGTCTGTGGTAATATATGATCCCAACTGCTATGGTGCTCTGTCACCAAGCTTCACAGCAAGTCTTCCAGACTTCTGTGCACCACTTATGTTTGTCCATCTGTCTGTGGATGATAAGAAAAACTAAATGCTAAGTTAGTTCCTAGCTTCTTCCATAAGGTCCTCCAAAAATTCCCTATGAATTTTGTGTCTCTGTCTGAAACTATACTTTTCGGCAATCCATGAAGTCGAATGACCTCTTTGAAAAACAGATTTGCGATGTGAGTCACATCGCTGGTCTTCTAGCATGGAATGAAATGTGTCATTTTAGAAAACCTGTCCACCACCACAAAGATTGAATCAACACCTCTTTGTGTCCTCGGCAAACCCAATACAAAATCCATGCTTATGGCTTCCCATGGCCTCTCCGGTATGGGCAATGGCTGATAAAACCCTGCATTCTACTTTCTCCCCTTCGAATGTTGGCAAACTCTGCATCTTTCAACGAACCTCTTGACATCTTCTCGCATTCCCGGCCAAACATATGATTTGCTCAGCTTTGTGAATGTTTTGTCATGGCCAAAATGCCCTGCCAATCCTCCACTTTGTTTATCCTTTAACAAGTTCTCCCTCATGGAGCATTTTGGGATACACAGTTGATTTCCTTTGAACAACAATCCCTCAGTTTCGCCTCATCGAGCTTCTCGCTGAAATATGCAACTGGTCTGTCTTCCTGACTCAAGACCGCTCCTATGGAAAATCCGCTTGCATCACATTTCACCTGAAATATTTTCTGGAAATCCGACAACACCAAAACCGGTTGTTCCGTGATCTTCCGCTTCAACAGATTGAAGCTCTTTTCAGCCTCTGTTGTCCAGTGAAAGGGTTTATGCCGCTTCTTCACTGTGTCCATCATCGTTGCACTGATTCCACTGAAATTCCTGATGAACTTTCGGTAGAAACTAGCCAAACCATGAAAACTCCTCACCTCGAATACATTCCTTGGTAATGGCCAATTCTTGATCACTTCTACCTTATCTGGATCCATCCTCAACTCATTGGATGAAATAACAAAACCCAAGTAAATGAGCTCTGTCTTCATAAATGATGACTTCTTCATGTTTATCAACAGCTTCTCCTGATGTAGCTTCCTCATCACAATGGCCAAATGCTTTAGATGCTCAGCCTCTGATTTACTGTAAATCAGTATGTCATCCAAATAAACAATGACAAATTTCCCGATGAATTCCCTCAGGACTTCATTCATCAACCTCATAAAGGTACTCGGTTCATTTGTCAAACCAAACAGCATGACTAACCACTCATACAGTCATTCGTTGGTTTTGAAGGCTGTCTTCCATTCATCACCTTCCCTCATGCGAATCTGGTGGTATCCTCTTTTCAAATCTATCTTTGAAAAATACTTTTCCCCACTCAAGCAGTCCATCATACCATCCATTCTCGGCAATGGAAATCTGTACCTGATGGTTATCTTATTTATCGCTCTTGAATCGGTACACATTCTCCAGCCTCCATCCTTCTTCAGACTGAGTACTGTTGGAACAACACATGGACTCAAGCTTTCCCTGACTAATCCTTTGTCGAACAACTCCTGGACCTACCTCTTAACCTCTTCATTTTTTTGCGGCATCAACCTGTACGCGGATTTATTTGGCAAACTGGCTCCTGGTATGAGGTCTATATGGTGACTCACACTCCTCATCGGTGGTAACGAATGAGGTAATTCATCCACTATGATGTCAGTGAACTCTTCCAGTAGTTCCTGAACTTCATCTGGCAAATCATCCACTCTTGTGCTAGTCTAAACAATCCTCGGTTTCCTGACAACAAAGAACTGTGGATCTTCCTTCTTCTCCATCTCTGTAAGAAACTCCTTCCCACTCATGAGAAGCATTGTGTTACATACTTATGGCTTCACTTCTTTATCCTTTATCAGAAGCAACATATGGGTTCTCCCATTCTTCTCCAGGGTATATGTGTTCATCCTCCCATCGTGAATCACATTTCTGTCATATTGCCATGGTCTACCCAGCAATAAATGACATACATCCATAGGAATAGCATCACACAGAATCTTATCATTATACCCTCCTATTTTAAATTCAACCAAGCATTGTTTAGTAACAGTTACCTGGTGTCCTTTCTGTAACCATGAAACTTTGTATGGGCTTGGGTGATCAGTTGTTTCCAGCTCGAGCTTCTCTACCATCTTGGTCGAAACGAGATTATCCGTGCTACCACTATCAACAATGACCTTGCACACCCTGTCCTTGGTCTTGCAAGCTGTTCTGAAGAGTCTGGTCCTTTGGACTAAACTTTCCACCTCCTTCTCGGGTGTCAAAAGTACTTTATGCATCGCAAGTGATCTTCCGCCCTCGGCGTCTTCTGCCTCAACATCCCGCTTCTGTGCTTCAGCGATGTGAGCTTCTCCAATATCCTTCTTCTTCTCTGGACACTCAAATGACATGTGCCCATTCTTCCCACATGTCAAGCAAGTGATTACTCCACCTCTTCCTCTTCCTCTACCTATGGTATGAGGAAAAGTGTTGTTTCAGTATATCCTCCGCTCTGCTCTGTATGTTGTCCTCTCTGTTCAATATATGGCCCTTGCTGTGAGGTTCCACCTCTTTCTACCTTACCCTGAGGTTTCTTCCATTCTTCCTTGGGCTTCTGGTATTTGTCCTAGGTAACTGCTTTGCCTCTGGGCTAAGTTCTGCCTCGGCCTCGCTGACCTTGCTTACAACTCATCTTCTCCTTGGCTTTCAAAGTCATCTGATAAGCATCCTCCACCGTCCTGATAGTAACCATGCTTAATTCATCCTGAATGTCGTATCTCAGACCATTCAGATATCTAGCAGCCTTCTCATCATCGCTCTCCCAATGACCTGCTCTGATGTTCACTCGATAAAATTCCTCAGTGTATTCTTTCACTGTCATCAACTTTTGTCTCAGGTTCTGCATTCTCCTGAATAGAGTAATTTGATAGTCTCTTGGGATGAACTTCGCCTTCATCTTCACGATCATTCGATCCCAACTCTTAATCTTCTGCTTTCCTTTGTAGCGTCTATCAGCTTGTAGCTCGTCCCACCACAATGCTGCATGTCCTTTCAAGCGCGTGACAGCATGTCTGACCTTCTTATCCTCTTCGATATCTTCATAATCGAAATAGGTGTCAAGAGCTCTAATCCAATCTAGAAGATCCTCTACATCAAGATTCCTCTCATAGACTGGAATGTCCATCCTCGCCTTTTCACCCATCCTTGCAATAGCTTTGATTAGATGCTCATTCACTGCATCCTCGGCTGCAACTTCCTCCTCGCGTTCAGCTTCAACTTCATCTTCTGAATCGCTGAAATCCCCCGCACTAACGGTGCGTCTTTGCACTGTCTCCATCTCCTCGAGTCTTGCTTGGAGATCACACATCTGTCTCTCCATTTCTAGATTTCCTACTGGCCTACCTCTTCTCCGCACCTCCCTATCTTCTGGGTTAGGTGACTATCTTTCTCTTCTGGGCGTCATGTTGAATTCTCTCTCCTTTGCTATAGAAAGCAAAGAATTTCCGGCTCTGATACCACTTAGTGCAGCCGCGCCCTCACTGGCACGTCGGCTTCAACAGGATCTTGTTTCCCTCTCAGCCTGAAGAACTCCAAGGTTCTTCTATTTCCCTATCAGGAAATCTGCACCCCACCGATTCTCTCTTCACGCCATCTCCCCCTTTCTTAAACTTACCGGGGAATTGGAACTCGTGACTTCGCGAGTCTAACGGTTGATCACTCGGCTCTCGAATCCCCAAGACCCGATACCTGAGTCAACACTGACCTCTTCCCGTATCTATCGGGACTTCTTCTCTATCGTGATTTCGTAACTCGCGATGTCATGCACTTTGAATTGCCGACTTCTGATACTCGATGCGCCGAATCTCCGATGCGCATGTGTGAATTAACCTTTCCACACCAGTCACTTCAATCGGGATTTCGAAATTCATGAGATCGCGAATCCTAATGCCAAAGGATTCGGGATGTACCTTTTCCTGATCTCCGATACTATGCCACTTGTCTTCGACTAACTTTGATTGTGGTCCACATGACCCTTCCGTCGGGATATCGCGGATCGCGATTCCAATATGCAAGAGTTTCTTACTTTCGAAAACTTCGATGCCCGAACTCCGACTCCTCGGGATCCCCTAACACGTGTCCTTACTGATGGACGGTTTTGATCTTATTGGGATATCGCGGATCGCGATATCCCAGGTCGCACTGCAATCCTTTGGAGCTTCACCTCGCGAATCTCCAATACACGATGTCACGTGTAGATCCAATGGTCCCTGTGACTCGAGATTGACGGCTCTACCCTTCCCGAGCTTCGAACTTTTGGACGCTCTCGCCGTAATCTCCTGGCACCTCCACGAGATCTAACGGCCTTCGGAATTTCGTGAAATTCTCTCAGAGAGTCTTGACCATCCGTTCCTCCCTTGATGATTCTGCGCAACTAGGAAGTGTCTCCCCACGAGACTCATCCACCCGCTCGCCAAACCTGCGACGCTTCTCTCAGACTTTCCATGGAAGCTTCCCTGCACTTACCCTTTAGTGAAATCAAAGGCCTACTCCTCCTGAGCTTCTCCACGACTCTCAAGTCCTTCAAGAAATCTCTTCCACGCACTCCTTGCGGAAAATCTTCAACAACGCTTAAGTGTTGAAGGCACTCAACCCTGCACACACCTACAATAGCAGTCTTAATTCCCTTTGCTCAGAATCGCAACTCTGAGTCTTAACTTGGCTTGCGCACTCCTTGCACGGCACTGTGCCTAACTGCCTCTTCGAGGAAATGAGCACAAAGGTTACCTCTAATTGAACCCTTCTGTGAACGCACTCCTTGCGGACAATTCAACTGCACTCCTTGCAGGAATTCTCTGGTTCAAAATAGAGAAACAATTGAAACTAATTCCTTCTTCCCTTCAGACTTCAATTTCACCATGAAATCACATACACAGCATATAAAAGCAAATGTATAACAGGAAGTAAACATTCATGAGCATATCAACATCAACACACAGAGAATCAACACAAACCATGAATTTGAATCAGAGTTCTTCTATTAATTCAAATGCCTATACATGGGTGTTCTTCACACAGTTCTCTCCTTGCTCTTCTGCTCTTCATCCAGAATGCTTCTTAATGTTACAATGTACAAATGAGGGTGTCTATATCCGTTTTCCCTCTTGGACTCTAGGCTATCAAATCTAGAATTGAATTCCTATCTAACAACATTAAATCTATTAAATGCCGACTATCTACGAAAGGACGAGAGTTATCCGCTCCACGTCCATTACAATACATAAAGGCGCTTCTTCTTAAATGACTCATTTAAGATTTGCGCAACAATCCCAAAGCATTTTCAAAATTTGTACTGGCTTATCCAACTGGTCTCCGCTTCCACGCTGGCTCGCTTGATATGCTAGCGATGCTCTACATCAATGTCAATCCCAATTGATTGGAAGGATTTTCAAATAAATTTAGGAGTTGGGTAGACATGTATAATGATATGAATCTATTGCACATTCGTTTTATGTTAATAGTTGTTCAAACTTTCTTTGATGTTTTAATATTCATTTTTACCCGCTGCAGGAATTTTAGAGAGATAATAAATAGTATGCTTTAGTACTCATTCAAGAAAAACATTCATTGTACAGAAAATTCAGGGAAACAGAAAAACATGTATCAGGAAATTCAGATAAATAGAAAAACAAGTACCAGGATATGAAGTTATTGCAGATTCTTTTTATAGGAATAGTTGTCAATTCTTGCTCATTATTTTAATACTCATTGTGACCGAGTGCTACAGAAATTTCAGAGAAATCGAAATAAAAAAAACATGAAATTCAGAAAAATAGAAAACATTTAGGAAGATGTGAATTTATTGGACATTCATTTTATGCTAATAGTTGTTAATTCTTGCTGATATATTAATACTCAATCTGACCCACTGCTACAGGAATTGCATTGCAGAACAATAATTCTAATGTTTACTTATAAAACAAACACATCCAAAACCTTATCAACCGCCATGGTTAATTTGTGTAATTTTTTGAAATACGACCGGTCCAACCACTATGTTATAACAATATCTCCTAGATATTGTTATGAATTTTATAATAGCTGGGCGAGACAGAAGTTTAATTACTCTTTCCTGGTTCTTTCATTTGGTTATTTGGTTCATGTATCAAGCAAAGCGTTAAGTGACGTCTTAGTAATTTTAGCAATCTACTTGACATGATCAAAATGCTAGCACGATTAACATTCAAATCTGTTGAGAATGTTATTGGAAAACTTTGGTTAATATGTTGTAGTAACCTGCTAGAAATCACTGTATACAACCAATTGATGTTGCCCCTGAAAGAAAAAAAAAGGATGAGGCACATATTCAAGAAACAAAAAATAACATATATAGAACAATGGCAAGTAGCATGCAATTATACAAAATAATGTTTCTTAAGACATTCTAGGAAGTAATGAGCAACAACCACATTTAATGTGCAAATTCATGAGCCAACAGGCCACTGAAACAATGGTTGAAGATGAATTTCAAAGCTAAAGTGACTTGGGAGATTAGTCCCTGTGTTCACAGATATTATTTTGGCGGTGGAATCCAAAACCTAGCCGCCTGACCATGCATTTGCATCAAAACCTAGCGGCCTAGCCAAGCATATGCATGCTTCAAGCCATAGTTCTAATCAAGTGAGATTTTATTCATAAAATTTAAAACCTGTCCGTCGAGCCAATTTAAAGCTTAATTCGTAAAATTTAAAACCTAGCTGAAAGTGTCCTATCCTCGGTAGAGGAAGTATACACCATAATATGAAAGGCGCTCATAATTCGAAAAGCCATGCGTGCCATCCTTCATAACCATGTACCTGGCCAACTGTAATATACCTCAAATTTTGGTAAAAATAAATAAATAAATATATATATATGGAACATTAATCTCTAAATCCGTTTTATATGTTGGTAGGTAAAAGGAGGAAATCTCCAACTCTTGTTATAATTTTCTGTGATGTAACTTTAAACTCTACCTACCACATGATGCCATTTCCACTCATGTCTATTATGTTTGTTAGAAAATTTATATAGATAATTCACCAAGGTTCTAGAAATTCCCTTTAGTCTCCAACCTACTCATCTATATACATATATATCTATATAGTAATTTAGACTTAGGACTTATAGTCCTAATCTCTCATTACACAAGAGATTTCTATGTTTGCGCGGAGGACTATTTAATTTGTCTTTGAAAGGAACCTTCTCTTCTCTTGAACGATATGCTAACTGTAATAATGCACTTGAAGTGAATGAAGTCCAACTCATCGAGTCACAAAGGGATTTATTTATTTCACGAATTTCTTGATGTGAAAAGAGTGGTCTACTGTCAGAAAAGAGTTAAGACTCTTCATCTTCCATTTAATGGCAGTTCTGTGTGTGCGAATTACGATGCTTTCACGTGGCTCTCCATCCATTCCAGTTAGGCTGTAATGAACCTCAAATTTACCCTAAAAAAAAAATAAAAAAAAAATTTCTATGATATAATTCAACTTCGTTTAAGCTTAGAATTGAAGAGAAGGTAAGATTCAATTCGATCCATAATGGCATTATTACACCAGTCTAGTTT
This sequence comes from Picea glauca, assembly GCA_000966675.3. Classification (NCBI taxonomy): domain Eukaryota; kingdom Viridiplantae; phylum Streptophyta; class Pinopsida; order Pinales; family Pinaceae; genus Picea; species Picea glauca. The sequence goes on from JZKD02S2097634.1 coordinate 374,650, forward strand.
ACTTCGAACATAAATTTGTCAAAGTAATCAGTTCTGCACATTTAATTATGCTTGTGATTGCAAGTCTGATGCTTGTGATTGCAAGTCTAGATCTTCATGACTGCTATAACCGTAGGTAACTTGACTGTCTTCTATGTGCGCGTGTAAAGGCAAATATTATTTAATGTAGAAAATTCGCTTTAACTCTCTATTAACATCTCTACTTAATTCCACCTACAAGTAAGTATATACCTATATCTTCTCCATATAATAATTTAGGTACTTGTCATGCCCCATATACAGTGACCTGTAATATGAACTGTTATTATTATATTTCTAACCCGGATGAAGGTCCTCCAACATTTTCTACCATTTCATTCATTACAGTATTTGAGTTGTTCCTATAACAATAATTTCTACTATGTTCCTACAGTTTTGTGAAGGAACAGAGGTCAATCAAGTTTTCGTTGATTACAAGTGCCGAATAAACAAAGGACCCCATGGTTTGCCAAAATCTTAAATACAGAATGACTGTGGGCCAGTACTTCGGGGTTTCGTGATTTGGGGTTTCGTGAGTACAAAAGCCAGACATCAACACACAACATTTCCCGAAATTGCGAAAAGATGCCGAGCACTTCGGGATTTCGGGGTTTGGGATTTCGTGAATACAAAAGCCAGACATCAACACAAAACATTTCTCGAAATTGCGAAAAGATGATCAGTACTTCGGGAATTCGGAGTTCGGGATTTCGCGAGTGCAAGTGCCCCGAACAACAACATAAACAAACTTCCGAAATGTGAAAAAGGAAAGGTGAGACCCGCATTTCGGGATTTCATGGTTTGGAACTTCGCGAGTTCTGGTGTCCAAACATCAACATAAACAAACTTCCGAAATGCGAAAAAGGAAAGGTGCGACCCGCATTTTGGGATTTCGGGGTTCAGGGTTTTGCGGTTTTCATAGCCAAACATCCAACATACAAAACTTCCCAAATTGCGAAAAAGGAAGAAACTAACATTTCGAGATTTCAGGGTTCAGGGTTTCAGGGTTACACAACAACTCCTGAATTCTGAAATGTGAAAGGATGTGGGACCAACACTTCGGGATTTCGAGATTCAGGGTTTCGGGGTTTCAACTACCAAACCACAACACACAACAACTCCCGAATTCTGAAAAGTGAAAGGATGTGGAACCAATAGTTCAGGATTTCGGGATTCGGGGTTTCAGGGTTTCAACTGCTAAACCACAACACACAACAACTTACGAATTCCGAAAAGTGAAAGGATGTGGGACCAACACTTCGGGATTTTTGGATTCGAGGTTTCGGGGTTTCAACTGCCAAACCACAACACACAACAACTCTCAAATTCTGAAAACTGAAAGGATGTGGAACCAATACTTCAGGATTTCAGGATTCGGGGTTTCGAGGTTTCAACTGCCAAACCAAAACACTTTCAACTGCCAAACCACAACACACAACAACTCCCGAATTCCAAAAATTGAAACGATGTGGGACCAATACTTCGGGATTTTGGGATTAGGGGTTTTAGAAAAACAAGGAAACTTTGCATAAATGTAACTAGCAAGTTCCGAATGCCGAAATTCACATTATTTTCATAATTTTAAGATTTTTGCCTTGTACTGGTATTCTTACTTTCATTCTGTGAAACAATAGGTGTAGAAGGATTCAATATCCGTTTACCTAACAAAATTCTGAAAATCTAAAATTAAAAGTTTATACGCATATTATCTATAAAAGGGTACAATAGGACAACAATTTTTTCTATATAAAGTAATTCCTATTATAATCATTTAGAGTCTCCTTTAATCATTGTATTAGACACCAACAGTACTAGATCTGTGCATCATAAATATAGTTTCATTTCCATAAGAGTTTGGTGATTAAATATCGGTGTTCCGTGGGATCTATGTTTGGCTTCCTTGGTCTTTGACTATAGAAAGGATTTTCCCTACTGATGTTAATCTCCCCTTTTTCTTATTTACGTATATAACATAATTATAGGTGCTTATGTCTACCATTTTACTTACAATAGGGACAATTGTAGGGTTGGGATGTCTATTTTCGAACATCACGACAACAGACGGATTATATCCATGAAAATATTTTATCTTTCGCAATAAATATATATATTTCAGCAGTCAGATGTGAACATTCCAGTAGACGTATTACAAATATATATATATATATATAAATACAGATTTCCTTCACATATATTCCTCACAACGAACATATATGATCATTCAAATAGATTACATTACTCCAATTAGATATAATCACTCAACAAATATATGACATCAATCAAACATAGCCATTCAAAATAGAGAGGGGCAGATCAACATATCTGAATCCAATTTGACAGAAGAAAAAGGGAACAACCACGTTCCTCCCAATCGTAGAACAGTGCAGCGAAAGTCACTTGCCCGATTCACCCCCTAGCCTAACCATGAATCCATGAGGGCGAATTTGGAAACTCCTCCTCAGCAATGTCCTTCAATTCCAATAGCTATCCTCTTGCCTTTCACTTACTCAACAGTGCTCATAACAACAAGGAAAATCTGTTTCAGGAAGCTCCTCTTGCCTCACACTTACTCAACAGTGCTCATAACAGCAAGAGATCTCAAAAATATTTTCCCCGGCATACTTGGCAGTGTCCTACCTCCTCGCATATGCTATTTATCAGTTTTTGCTCAGGTCTTTTTCCCTCCTTTGGGGATTTTCATAGCTCTCTTAATACTTGATTTTCAGGGGCTGCCATTAGCCAAATCTCTGATTTTCCACTTCTCATAATGAGCCTAGAGGCAGTTCCAACATATTCCCCACTCATGGAGTCATGGTCAGCTGATTTTTAACATGGTTGTTCCATTTGTCCTCCTGTAGTTAACATGAATATTCGGTTGTGATACAAGTGTCATAGTCAAATAGTTAGTTGAGTCCAAACAGATCTTTTCCCAACAGTCACAATAATTAAATAGAATTATTAAATTCGAAATTCGGAATTGCCATAAATGGAAAAAAATTTCCATATTCGAATTTGCCAAAAACATAAATAAATTTCCAGCACAAAAAAATAAAAATATTTTATTTTTGGGTGATGTCACATCCTTTCCCCCTTTAGTAAAACACTGTCCTCAGTGTTCGTTCCTTTCCTGGAACATGATTGGATGAGATTTCCGCATATTTCCCTCCAATTCCCAAGTGGCCTCCTTAGGACTAAAGTGATTCCATTGCACCTTTACTTGAGCGACGATTATGTTCCAAAGTGCTATTTTTCTCTGGTCTAGAATGCGCAGGTGTTCCACCTGGAACTCGCCTTCGGGTTCCACCTGCACCAAGTTCCAATCAATCATATGAGTAGGGTCATGAATATACCTTTTCAACAAAGAAACATGAAATACATTATGAATTCTTAGATTAGCTGGAAGTGCAAGCTGATATGCTATGGGTCCAATTCGAGCTAGTATCTCAAAGGGCCGACAAAACCTGGGTGCCAGCTTGGCACAGTTCCCTAACTACAACTAGATTTTTTGGGCTTTGACCTGCAGGTAAACATGGTCTCCCACTTGAAATTCCAAGTGTCTTCTTTTCTGATCCGCATAGCTCTTCTATCTGTCCTGTGCTTCTTTCAAGTTCTGTTGTACCTTCCTTACCATGTTCTCCATTTATTGGAGCATTTCTGGTCCAACCATGAGTCTGTTAGTCGGGTTATCTCAGCTAATTAGAGTTGTACACTTTCTGTCATACAACATTTCGAAAGGGCACAACTTAGCCTAAGTTTGGTACCCATTGTTATTTTCAAATTCTACCAAGTGTAGGTAGTCTTCCCACTTGTTCGGCTTTGTTCTTACATACAAGTGGAGCATATCCTCTATGATTTGATTTGTCCTTTCAGTTTGTCCATTCGTTTGTGGATAATAAATCGTGCTGAAATTCAAATTAGTATTTAGTCCTGCAAACAATTCCTTCCAGAAATTGGATGTGAATTTTACGTCTCTATCTGAAATCACCATTTTAGGAATACCATGCAGTCTAAAAATTTCTTTCATGAATATTTCAACAATATTAATAGCTTTAAAAGTAGACTTTATAGGAATAAAGTGTGGGGACTTACTGAGTTTATCGATTACAACCATGATTGAATGATTATGTTTCTGAGTTTTAGGCAAACTTGTTATAAAGTCCAGTGATATGGTCTCCCATTTCCATTCTGGTATTGGTAATGGCTGTAATAGGTCGGTTGGATGCTAGTGTTCAGCCTTAACCTGCTGACAATCTTGTCACCTAGCCAAGCACTCTGTTGTTTTTCACTTCATGTTAGGCTAGTAAAATATTTTTCTGAGTGTTGTTATTGTTTTTTGGTAGCCTGGATGGCCAGAATACGGTTTCATATGCAGTTCGTCTAAAATAATTAATTTGAGCTCTGCTGAATTTGGTATGTAAAGTTTGGTTTTAAATCTTAATAGTCCCTTCTTGTCGATACTTTTATCTGGTTTATCTGAGTTTGCGATACTATTTTGAAATTCTGCCATCATCTTAGTGTAATTTCCGTCGTTAACACCTGTCGTTTTTATTCTTTGTTCCAGATCACTTTCTTCCCTGCTGATATTTATTTCAAATAACCCATGGATTCTGCAGCTTAAAGCATCTGCTACATTGTTTTCCTTACCCTTGATATGTCTGACCTCGAAGTCAAATTCGCTCAAGAAGGCTAGCCACCTTGCTTGTCTTGCATTAAGGTCTGGTTGGTTAAACAAATATTTCACCCCACTATTATCCGTCAATAGTAAGAATTTTCTTCCCATTATATAGTGTCGCAACATTTTTAAGGCATGTATTACTGCTACCAATTCTAATTCATGAGTGACATAGTTTCGCTCATGTTATTTTAATTTCCGGGACTCATAGTAAATCACGTGCCCTTATTGAGTTAGAACACCACATAGTCCTTCTTTACTTGCATCAACGCATACTGTGAAGTCTTTATCTGGGTCTTCTACCTTCAAAATGGGTGCCGATGTCAATAATTATTTTAGCTTGTTAAAACTGTCTTGACACTTTTGCGACCAGTTAAACTTTGTCCCTTTCTTTTGTAATGACGTGATAGGGTAGGCTATCTTGGAGAACCCTTGTATAAATATACGATAATATCCAGTGATTTCCATGAATGACCAGATATCTGCCACATCCTTAGGCACTGGATATTCCATAATGGATTTTATCTTTTCCGGGTCTACGACAATACCTTCCTAGGAAATGACATGTCCTAAATATTGTATTTCTTTTTGATAAAAATCACATTTGTCGAATTTTGTTTATAGTTTTTGTTTCCTTAGTGTTTGCGGAACTATTTGTAAGTGTTCATCATGTTCCTCCTCCATTTTAGAATAGACTAGAATATCATCGATAAATACTACTACGAACTTGTTTAAGTACTGGCTGAAAATGATGTTCATCAAGCACATAAATGTGGTTGGTGCATTAGTGAGTCTGAAAGGTATGACTACAAACTCGTAGTATCTGTATCTTGTACGAAAAGCTATTTTGTTTATGTCCTGGTCCTTTATCCTAACTTGATGATAACCGGATCGTAAATCCAATTTTGAGAAGATCTTGGCCCTACCAACTTGATTGAACAGATCATTTATCCATGGTAAGGGGTATTTGTTATTAATGGTCACTTTGTTCAGTTGTTTATAATCAAGACATAGTCTTAGAGTATCGTCTTTCTTTTTCACAAAGAGGACTGGTGCACCCCATGGAGAGACACTTGGTCTGATATATTCCTTGTCCAACAATTCCTGTAATTATATTTTTAATTCTATCAGTTCTGGTAGACTCATTCGGTAGGGTGCTTTTGAGATAGGGGCTAATCTGGGTAGTAAGTCTATGGAGAAATCTATTTCTCTCCTAGGAGGTAATTTTGGTATCTCATCAACAAACATGTCTCTGAATTCCCGTAGGGCATCAAAGTCTTCTAACTTGGGCTTATCTTATGTTTCTAATAGATTCGTCACTTGGATGGTGTAAACTTGACATCCCTTTCTAATACATTTCTTGAATTGCATCGCTGAAACTTGTGTGACTGACACAGGTTTTGATATACCTTGGGTTGTTCTAACAGTGCCAAAATTATCTTTATAGCTAAGTATCTTTATATAACAATCTAGTATTGCTTTGTGTTGTTCCAACCAATCCATCCCGATAATCATATCATAAGATCCTAGTGGTAGGATGTTCAGATTGGTCCTTATCTTTTGACCATCTAAGCTGAACTCAAGATCAAAAATAAAGTTAACTACTTTTCTTTTAGTACCTGTTGCTAGTTGTACAAGCCAAGATTTTTCGTGCTTTTGTTTCTTAAGTTCATTCAACTCTACTACATCGGGATTAATATAACTTAACGTAGCTCTAGGGTCAATTAAAACATAAATTCGAGTGTCATGGATTTTACCTTCGATTTCTACCACTGAGGACTCGTGGTCAGCTTGTCGACCATCTATGGCTACATTTATCTGATGCTGACTTCTGCCAATGTCACCCACTGTCGAGGCTTCCTACAAATTGTGAACAATAGTTCTGTTAGCTGCAATTAAATGTGGACAGTTCCTCCTTAGATGAGGCTCTCCACACTCCCAACACTTTAATGGCTCGCGGGAGTATTCCCCAAACTTCTCCATTCCCAGGTTTACCGGTTTATCGCTACCTTGCGTATTCAGATGATTGGAGTGAAAATACTTCCTTGGGAAACTTTTTGCTGCATTCTGATAAGGAGTTGGCTGGTATCCCTTCTTTCGATGGTGCATTCCATCTTGCTTCTTATCCTTACAGGTCTTGGGAAACTCTACCCACTATTTATACTAGTCATAGCACACTCGTGTCTTTCTGAATGCCTCAGTCAAGGATTTGGGGTTGTCAAACTCAATTCTGTCCTTGTAGGACTGTGGTAAACAACTTAAGAATCACTGGATTTTTACCTTATCCTCTCAGATGTATGGTACAAACCTTAGTAGTTCCAAAAATTTATTTATAAGGTCCTCCATTATCATTTGAATGAGTCGTAACTCATAAAATTCTTTCGTCTTCCTTTCATAATATCTTTCAGAAAGGTATTGTTTCTTAAAATACTTCTTAAAGTCAGACCATTCCAACTGTTTCTCCTTTAGGCCCTTGGCCAATTTCAGGTCCTGCCACCAAATGTCGGCCTTCCCCTTTAGATTGTAGATGGCCATTCTGACTTTCATGTTACTAGAATAGTTGTAGATTTGGAAGTATTTTTTGATGTCCAACAACCATGACTCGGCTTCTTCTCCTATCCTAGATTCTCCATCAAAAGTAGTTGGTTTAATATTTTTAAATTCTCCTTCAAGGTGGTCCGTTTGTTTTCTATTTTTGTCTGGTATGGTTTTGTCGTTAGCTAAAGGTGTCCCTTCATACGAACTGTCTCCTTTTTCTGTTTTCGCACCAGAATTCTTGGAGGCCCTTTTTCTGACCTCTTCCTCATGGTTATCATATTTTGGGCTTTTCTTGGTTACTATACTACGTAGAAGGAATTCATTTATCTCTTGTTGTTCCTACTATGCCTTCTTCAATTTTTCATTGTCAGCCTTGAAAACCTGTAGTTCAACAATAAGGTTCCTCATTGTTTCCAACACCTCTGTGGGTGAGCTTCCATCACTGTTCTATCTTGGATCTCCAAGAGGTCCTTGTTGCGGATTCTCTTCCAACCTGATTTCTGCACCTTCTTGAGCTGCCATTATTCAACACAAAACAGAAAAGCTTTCTATTTGTAATCCACAAGATTTATTAGTTTTTTCATAAATCAATATATATATATATATATATATATATATATATATATATATATATATATATATATATATATATATATATATATATATATATATATAGACGAAGAAATTAATGTGGCCCTGTTCAGGCCCAGTGTTGTAACTTTTTCTCTGATACCATATGTAATGAACCTCAAATTTAAGGTAAAAAAAATAAAAATAAATTTCTATGACATAATTCAACTTCGTTTAAGCTTAGAATTTAAGAGAAGGTAAGATTCAATTCGATCCATAATGGCATTATTACACCAGTCTAGTTTAATTCGAACATAAATTTGTCAAAGTAATTAGTCCTGCACATTTAATTATGCTTGTGATTGCAAGTCTGGATCTTCATGACTGTTAGAACAATAGGTAACTTGACAGTCTGCTATGTGTGCGTGTAAAGGCTAATATTATCGTTTTTACTGTAGAAAAATCGCTTTAACTCTCTATTAACATCTGTACTTAATTCCACCTACAAGTAAGTATATACCTATATGTTCTCCATATAATAATTTAGGTACTTGTCATGCCCCGTACACAGTGACCTGTAATATGAATTGTTATTATTATACTTCTAACCCGGATGAAGTTCCTCCAACATTTTCTACCAGTCCAATTATTAGAGTATTTGAGTTGTTCCTATAACAATAATTTCTACTATGTTCCTACAGTTTTGTGAAGGAACATAGGTCAGTCAAGTTTTCAGTGATTACAAGTGCCGAATAAACAAAGGACCCCACTATTTGACGAAATCCAAAATATGGAACAACTGTGGGCCAACACTTCAGGGTTTCAGGATTCGGGGTTTCACGAGTACAAAAGCCAGAAGTCAACACACAACATTTCCTGAAATTGTGAAAAGATGTCGAGCACGTAGGGATTTCGGGGTTCGAGATTTTGTGAATACAAAATATAGACATCAACACACAACATTTCTCGAAATTGAAAAAAGATGATCAGTACTTCGGTAATTCATTGTTTGGGACTTCGCGAGTGCAAGTTCCCTGAACAACAACATAAACAAACTTCCAAAATGCGAAAAAGGAAAGGTGTGACCTGCATTTCGGGATTTCGGGGTTCGGAACTTCGTGAGTTCCGGTGTCCAAAAATCAACATAAACAAACTTCAAAAATGCGAAAAAGGAAAGGTTCGACTCGCATTTCGGGATTTCAGGGTTCTGCGTTTCACGGTTTTCATAGCCAAACAGTTCCCGAATTTTGAAAAAGGAAGGAACTAACATTTCAGGATTTCGGGGTTACACAACAACTCTCAAATTATGAAAGGTGAAAGGATTTGGGACCAACACCTCGGGGTTTCAGGATTTGGGGTTTCAGAGTTTCAACTACCAAACCACAACACAAAACAATTCCCGAATTCTGAAAAGTGAAAGGATGTGGAACCAATACTTTGGGATTTCGGGATTCGGGGTTTCAGGGTTTCAACTGCCAAACCACAACACACAACAACTTCCGAATTCCGAAAATTGAAAGGATGTGGGACCAACACTTTGGGATTTCGGGATTTAGGGTTTCAGGTTTTCAACTACCAAACCACAACACACAACAACTCCCAAATTCCAAAAAGTGAAAGGATGTGGAACTAATACTTCGAGATTTCAGGATTCTGGGTTTTGGGGTTTCAACTGCCAAACCAAAACACACAACAACTCCCGAATTCCGAAAAGTGAAAGGATGTGGAACCAATGCTTCAGGATTTCAGGATTCGGGGTTTCAGGGTTTAGACAAACAAAGAAACTTCGCATAAATGTAACCAGCAAGTCCCGAATGCCGAAATTCACAATATTTTCATAATTTTAAGATTTTTTCGTTGTACTGGTATTCTTACTTTCAATCTATGAAACAGTAGGTGTATAAGGATCCAATATCCATTTACCTAACAGAATTTCAAAAATCTAAACTTAAGATTTTATACGCATATAATCTATAAAAGCGTACAATAGGACAACAGTAATTTCTATTATAATCATTTAAAGTCTCCTTTAATCAGTGTATTAGACATCAATAGTACTAGCTCTGTGCATCATAAATATAATTTCAATTTCATAAGAGTTTGGTGATTAAATAACGGTGTTCCATGGGATCTATGTTTGGCTTCCTGGGTCTTTGACTATAGAAAGGATTTGCCCTACTGACGTTAATCTCCCCTTTTTCTTATTTATGTATATAACATAATTATAGGTGCTTCCGTCTAGAATTTTACTTACAGGAGGGACAATTCTGGGGTTGGGATGTCCATTTTCGAACTTCGCGACAACAGATGGATTATATCCACGAAAATATTTTATCTTTCGCAACAAATATATATATTTCAGCAGTCAGATGTGAACATTCTAGCAGATGTATTACAAATATATATATATATATATATATATAAACACAAATTTCCTTCACATATATTCTTCACAACGAACATATACGATCATTCAAATAGATTACATTACTGCAATTAGATATAATCACTCAACGGATATATGACATCAATCAAACATAGCCATTCAAAATAGAGAGGGGTAGATCAACATATCTGAATCCAATCTGTCAAAAGACAAAGGGAACAACCACGTTTCTCCCAACCGTAGAACAGGGAAGCCAAAGTCACTTTCCCGATTCACCCCCTTTCCTGACCATGAATCCATGAGGGTGAACTTGGAAACTCCTCCTCAACAATGTCCTTCAATTCCAACAGTTATCCTCTTGCCTCACACTTACTCAACAGTGCTCATAAAAACAATGCAAATATGTTTCAGTAGGCTCCTATTTCCTCACACTTACTCAACAGTGCTCATAACAGCAAGAGAGCTCAAAAATCGGTTCCCCAGGATACTTGGCAATGTCCTACCTCCTCGTATATGCCATTTATCAGTTTTTGCCCGGGTCTTTTTCCCTCTTTTGGGGATTTTCGTAGCTCTCTTAATCCCTGATTTTCAAGGGCTGCCAGTGGCCAAATCTCTGATTTTCCACTTCTCATAATCAGCCTAGAGGCAGTTCCAACATGTTCCCCACTCATGGAGTCATGGTCAACTGATTTTTAACATGGTTGTTCCATTTGTCCTCCTGCAATTAATATAAATATTATGTTGTGATACAAGTGTCATGGTCAAATAGTTAGTTGAGTCCAAACATATCTCTTCCCAACAGTCACAATAATTAAATACAATTATTAAATTCGAAATTCAGAATTGCCATAAATGGCATAAATTTTCCAGATTCGAATTTGCCAAAAATGGAAATAAATTTCCATCACACAAAAATAAAAATATTTTATTTTTGGGGGTTGTTACATCCTTTCCCTCTTCAGTAAAACACTGTCCTCAGTGTTCGTTCCTTTCATGGAATAGGATTGGATGAGATTTCCTCAAATCTCCCTTCAATTCCTAAGTGGCCTCCTCAGGACTAAAGTGCTTCCATTGCACCTTTACCTGAGTGACAAATTTGTTCTGAACTATTTCTCTCTGGTCTAGAATGTGCAGGGGTTCCACTTGGAACTCTCCTTCGGGTTCCACCTCCACCAAGTTCCAATCATTGATATGAATAGGGTCATGAATATACTTTTTCAACAAAGAAACATGAAATACATTATGAATTCTTAGATTAGCTGGAAGTGCAAGCTGATATGCTACGGGTCCAATTCGAGCTAGTATCTCGAAGTGACCACAAAAATTTGGTGCCAACTTGGCACATTTCCCTAACTTCAGCGAGCTTTTTCGGGTTTTGACCTTCAAGTAAACATGGTCTCCCACTTGAAATTCCATGTGTCTTGTTTTTTGATCCGCATAGCTCTTTTGTCTGTCCTGTGCTTATTTCAAGTTTTGTTGTACCTTCCTTACCATGTTCTCCATTTATTGGAGCATTTCTAGTCCAACCATGAGTCTGTCATCCGGGTTATCCTAGCTAATTGGAGTTGTACACTTTATGTCGTACAATATTTCAAAAGGGCTCAACTTAGCCGAAGTTTGGTACCCATTGTTATATGCAAATTCTACCAAGTGTAGGTAGTCTTCCCACTTGTTCGGCTTTGTTCTTACATACATGTGGAGCATATCCTCTATGATTTGATTTGTCCTTTCAGTCTTTCCATCCGTTTGTGGAGGATAAATCGTACTAAAATTCAAATTAGTATTTAGTCCTGCAAACAATTCCTTCCAAAAAGCGGATGTGAATTTTACGTCTCTATCTGAAATCACCATTTTAGGAATACCATGCAGTCTAAATATTTCTTTCATGAATATTTTAGCAATATTAATAGATTTAAAACTAGACTTTACAGGAATAAAATGTGCAGACTTACTGAGTTTATCGATTACAACCATGATTGAATCATTCTATTTCTGAGTTTTAGGCAAACCTGTTATAAAGTCCAGTGATGTGGTCTCCCATTTCCATTCTGGTACTAGTAATGGCTATAATAGGCGGCTGGATGCTGGTGTTCGGCCTTAACCTGCTAACAATCTTGACACCTAGCCAAGTACTCTCATGTTTTTCCCTTCATGTTAGGACAGTAAAATATTTTTCTGAGTGTTATTGTTTTCTGGTAGCCTGGATGGCCAAAATACAATTTCTTATGCACTTCGTCTAAAATAGTTAATTTTAGCTCTGTTGAATCTGGTATGTAAAGTCTATGTTCAAATCTTAATAGTCCCTTCTTGTCGATACTTATATCTACTTTACCTATGTTTGCGATAATATTTTGAAATTCTGCCATCATCTTAGTGTAATTTCCATCGTTAATACTTGTCGTTCTTATTCTTTGTTCTAGATATTTTTCTTCCCTACTGATATTTATCTCAAATAACACATGGATTCTGCAGATTAAAGCATTTGCTACTTTATTTTCCTCACCCCTAATATGTCTGACCTCGAAGTCGAATTTTCTCAAGAAGGCTAGCCACCTTGCTTGTCTTGCATTAAGGTCTGGTTGGTTAAACTGATATTTGACCCCACTATTATCCGTCAATAGTAAGAATTTTCTGCCCATTATATAGTGTTGCCACATTTTTAAGGCATCTATTACTGCTGCCAATTCTAAGTCATGAGTGACATAGTTTCGCTCATGTTCTTTTAATTTCCGGGACTCATAGCAAATCACGTGCCCTTCCTAAGTTATAACACCACCTAATCCTTCTTTACTTGCATCAATTCATACTATGAAGTCTTTATCTGGGTCTGCTACCTTCAAAATGGGCGCCGATGTCAATAATTCTTTTAGCTTGTTAAAACTGTCTTGACACTTTTGCGACCAATTAAACTTGGTCCCTTTCTTTTGTAATGACGTGATAGGGTAGGCTATCTTGGAGAACCCTTCTATAAATCTACGATAATATCCGGTGATTCCCATGAATGACTGGATATCTGCCACATCTTTAGGCACTGGCCATTCCATAATGGATTTTATCTTTTCCGGGTCTACGACAATAACTTCCGAGGAAATGACATGTCCTAAATATTGTATTTCTTTTTGATAAAAGTTACATTTGTTGAATTTTGTGTATAGTTTGTGTTTCCTTATTGTTTTCAAAACTATTCGTAAGTGTTCATCATGTTCCTCCTCCATTTTAGAATAGACCAGAATATCGTCGATAAATACTACTACGAACTTGTCTAAGTACTAGCTAAAAATGTTGTTCATCAAGCACATAAATGTGGCTGGTGCATTAGTGAGTCTGAAAGGTATGACTACAAACTCGTAGTGTCTGTATCTTGTACGAAAAGATGTTTTGTTTATGTCCTGGTCCTTTATCCTAACTTGATGATAACCGGATCGTAAATCCAATTTTGAGAAGATCTTGGCCCCACCAACTTGATCGAATAGATCATTTATCCGTGGTAAGGGGTATTTGTTCTTAATGTTCACTTTGTTCAGTTGTCTATAATCCATACATAGTCTTAGAGTACCGTCTTTCTTTTTCACAAAGAGGACTGGTGCACCCCATGGCGAGACACTTGGTCTGATATATTCCTTGTCCAACAATTCTTGTAATTGTGTTTTTAATTCTGTCAGTTCTTGTAGACACATTCAGTAGGGTGCTTTTGAGATAGGGTCCGATACGGGTAGTAAGTCTATAGAGAAGTCTATTTCTCTCCTAGGAGGTAATTCTGGTATCTCATCAACAAACATGTCTCTGAATTCCTGTAGGACAACAAAGTCTTCTAACTTGGGCTTATCTTCTGTTTCTAATAGATTCGTCACTTGGATGGCATAAACTTGACATCCCTTTCTAATACATTTCTTGAATTGCATCACTGAAACTTGTCTGACTGACACAGGTTTTGGTATACCTTGGGTTGTTCTAACAGTGCCAAAATGATCTTTATAGCTATGTATCTTTGTATAACAATCTAGTACTGCTTTGTGTTGTTCCAACCAATCCATCCCGATAATCATATCATAAGATCCTAGTGGTAGGATGTTCATATTGGTCCTTATCTTTTGACAATCTAATCTGAGCTCAAGATCAGAAATAAAGTTAACTACTTTTCTTTTAGTACATGTTGCTAGTTGTACAAGTGAAGATTTTTCATGCTTTTGTTTCTTAAGTTCATTCAACTCTACTACATTGGGAGTAATATAACTTAACATAGCTCCAGGGTCAATTAAAACATAAATTCGAGTGTCATGGATTTTACCTTCGATTTCTACCACTGAGGACTGGTGGTCAACTTGTTGACCATCTATGGCTGCATTTATCCGATGTAGACTTTTGCCCATGTCACCCATTATCGAGGCTTCCTGCAAATTGTGAACAACAGTTATGTTATCTGCAATTAAACATGGATGGTTCCTCTTTATATGAGGCTCTCCACACTCCCAACACTTTAATGGCTCGTGGGAGTTGTCCCCAAACTTCTTCATTCCCAGGTTTACTGGTTTACCGCTACCTTGCGTATTCGGATGATTGGAGTGAAAATCCTTCCTTGGGAAACTTTTTGCTACATTTCGCTAAGAAGCTGGATAGTATCCCTTCTTCCGTTGGTGCACTCCATCTTGCTTCTTATCCTTACATGTCTTGGGAAACTCTACCTGCTATTTATACTGGTCATAACACATTCGTGCCTTTCTGAATGCCTCACTCAAGGATTTGGGGTTGTCAAACTGTAGGACTGTGGTAAACAACTTAAGAACCACTGGATTTTTACCTTATCCTCCTGGATGTATGGTACGAACCTTAGTAGTTCCATAAATTTATTTATAAGGTCCTCCATCGTCATTTGTCCGAGTCGTAACTCATAAAATTCTTTCGTCTTCCTTTCATAATAGCTTTCAGAAAGGTACTATTTCTTAAAATACTTCTTAAAGTCGGACCATTCCAACTGTTTCTCCTTTAGGCCCTTGGCCAATTTCAGGTCCTGCCACCAAATGTTGGCCTTCTCCTTCAGATTGTTGATGGCCATTTTGACTTTCATGTTACTGGAATAGTTGTAGATTTGGAAGTATTTTTTGATTTCCAACAACCATGCCTTGGCTTCTTCTCCTGTCCTAGATTATCCATCAAAAGTAGCTGGTTTAATCTTTGTAAATTCTCCTTCAAGGTGGTCCGTTTGTTTTCTTTTTTTGTCTGGTATGGTTTTGTCTTCAACTGAAGGTGTCCCTTCAGACGAACTGTCTCATTTTTCTGTTTTCGCACCAAAATTCTTGGAGGCCCTTTTGCTGACCTCTTCCTCATGGTTATCATCTTTTAGGATTTTCTTGGTTACTATACTACGCAATAGGACTTCATTTATCTCTTGTTGTTCCTGTTGTTCCTTCTTCAATTTTTCATTGTCGGCTTTGAAAACCTGTAGTTCAACAATAAGGTTCCTCATTGTTTCCAACACCTCTATGGGTGAGCTTCCATCACTATTTTGTCTTGGATATCCAGGAGGTCCTTGTTGCAGATTCTCTTCCACCCTGATTTCTGCACCTTCTTGAGCTTCCATTATTCAACACAAAACATAAAAGCTTTATGTTTGTAATCCACAAGATTTATTAGTTTTTTCATAAATCAGAATTTATACTAAGCAATTAATGTGGCCCTGTTCACACCCAGTGTTGTAACTTTTTCTCTGATAGCATATGTAATGAACCTCAAATTTACAGTAAAAAATAAAAATAAAAAATTCTATGACATAATTCAACTTCGTTTAAGCTTAGAATTTAAGAGAAGGTAAGATTCAATTCGATCCATAATGTCATTATTACACTATTCTAGTTTACTTCGAACATAAATTTTTCAAAGTAATCAGTTCTACACATTTAATTATGCTTGTGATTACAACTCTGGATCTTCATGACTGCTAGAACAATAGGTAACTTGACTGTCTGCTATGTGCGCATTCAAGGGCGAATATTATCGTTTTTACTGTAGAAAATTCGCTTTAACTCTCTATTAACATCTGTACTTAATTCCACCTACAAGTAAGTATATACCTATATGTTCTCCATATAATAATTTAGTTACTTGTCATGCCCCGTACACAGTGACTTGTAATGTGAATTTTTATTATTATACTTCTAACCCGGATGAAGGTCATCCAAAGTTTTCTACTAGTCCATTCATTACAGTATTTGAGTTGTTCCTATAACAATAATTTCTACTATGTTCCTATGATTTTGTGAAGAAACAGAGGTCAATCTGGTTTTTGGTGATTACAAGTGTCAAATAAACAAAGAACCCCGTTGTTTGCCGAAATCCAAAATACAGAACGACTATGGGCCAACCCTTCGGGCTTTCAGGATTTGGGGTTTTGCGAGTAAAATAACCAAACATCAACACACAACATTTCCCGAAATTGCGAAAAGATGATCAGTACTTCGGGAATTTGGAGTTCAGGATTTCGCGAGTGCAAGTGCCCCGAACAACAACATAAACAAACTTCCAAAATGCGAAAAAGGAAAGTTGAGACCCGCATTTCGGGATTTCGGGGTTCGGAACTTCGTGAGTTCCGGTGTCCAAACATCAACATAAACAAATTTCCAAAATGCGAAAAAGGAAAGGTGCGACCCGCATTTTGGGATTTCATTGTTCGGGGTTTCGCGGTTTTCATATCCAAACATACAACATACAACAATTCTCGAATTGCGAAAAAGGAAGGAACTAACATTTCGGGATTTCGGGGTTCAGGGTTTCGGGGTTACACAACAACTCCTGAATTCCGAAAGGTGAAAGGATGTGGGACCAACACTTCGGGATTTCAAGATTCGAGGTTTTGGGGTTTCAACTGCCAAACCACAACACACAACAACTCCCAAATTTCAAAAAGTGAAAGGATGTGTAACCAGTACTTCGAGATTTCAGGATTCAGGGTTTCGGGGTTTCAACTGCCAAACCACAACACACAACAACTTCCGAATTTTGAAAAGTGAAAGAATGTGGGACCAACACTTCAGGATTTCAGGATTCAGGGTTTCGGGGTTTCAACTGCCAAACCACAACACACAACAACTCCCAAATTCCGAAAAGTGAATGGATGTGGAACCAATACTTCGGGATTTCAGGATTCGGGGTTTCGGGGTTTCAACTGCCAAATGACAACACACAACAACTCCCAAATTCCAAAAAGTGAAAGGATGTGGGGGCAATACTTCGGGATTTTGGGATTCGAGGTTTCAGAGTTTAGAAAAACAAGGAAACTTCACATAAATGTAACCAACAAGTCTCGAATGTTGAAATTCACATTATTTTCATAATTTTAAGATTTTTACCTTGTACTGGTATTCTTACTTTCGTTTTGTGAAATAGTAGGTGTAGAAGGATTCAATATTGATTTACCTAATAGAATTCTGAAAATCTAAACTTAATAATTTATACGCATATAATCTATAAAAGGGTACAATAGGACAACAATTTTTTCTGTATAAAGTAATTCCTATTATAATCATTTAGAGTCTCCTTTAGTCAGTGTATTAGACACCAACAATACTAGATCTGTGCATCATAAATATAATTTCATTTCCATAAGAGTTTGGTGATTAAATACCGGTGTTCCGTGGGATCTATGTTTGGCTTCCTGGGCCTTTGACTATAGAAAGTATTTTCCCTAATGACGTTAATCTCCCCTTTTTCTTATTTACGTATATAACATAATTATAGGTGCTTTCATCTATCATTTTACTTACAGGAGGGACAATTCTAGGGTTGGGATGTCTATTTTTGGACTTTGCAACAATAGACAGATTATATCCACAAAAATATTTTATCTTCCGCAACAAATATATATATATATTTCAACAGTCAGATGTGAACATTCCAGCAGACGTATTACAAATATATATATATATAAATACAGATTTCCTTCACATATATTCCTCACAATGAATAGATATGATCATTCAGATAGATTACATTACTGCAATTAGATATAATCACTCAACAGATATATGACATCAATCAAACCTAGCCATTCAAAATAGAGAGGGGTAGATCAACATATTTGAATCCAATCTATCGGAAGACAAAGGGAACAACCATGTTCCTCCCAACCGTAGAACAGGGAAGCCAAAGTCACTTGCCCGATTCACCCCCTATCTTGACCATGAATCCATGAGGGCGAACTTGGAAACTCCTCCTTAGCAATGTCCTTCAATTCCAACATTTATCCTCTTGCCTTACACTTACTCAACAGTTCTCATAACAGCAAGGAAAATCTGTTTCAATAGGCTCCTCTTGGCTCACACTTACTCAACAGTGCTCATAACGGCAAGAGAGCTCAAAAATATTTTCCCCAACATACTTGGTAGCGTCTTGCCTCCTCGCATATGCTATTTATTAGTTTTTGCCCGAGTCTTTTTCCCTCCTTTGGGGATTTTCGAAGCTCTCTTAATCCCTGATTTTCAGGGGTTGTCAGTGGCCAAATGTATGATTTTCCACTTCTCATAATCAGCCTAGAGGTAGTTCCAACATGTTCCCCACTCATGGAGTCATAGTCAGCTGATTTTTAACATGGTTGTTCCATTTGTCCTCCTGCAGTTAATATAAATATTATGTTGTGATACAAGTGTCATAGTCAAATAGTTAGTTGAGTCCAAACATATCTCTTCCCAACAGTCACAATAATTAAATACAATTATTAAATTCGAAATTCGGAATTGCCATAAATTGAAATTTTTTTTCCAGATTCGAATTTGCCAAAAACGGAAAAAAAATTCCAGCACACAAAAATAAAAATATTTTATTTTTGGGGGATGTCACACATGCCAACTCTACCCTCGTCACATGGCTAGACCGCCCTTCGTACCCTCAACATTTACACTGTGTAGTTAAGGCTCCGCTTAGGGTTTTAATGTGTTTGTTGTTTTCATTGTGGAGTCCTTCGAGAGGCTCTGCGTATTATTTTCTCAATGGAGAATGCTGTCGATTTGGGGAAAACGTTATCGGGTGGAAGGATATCGCCATTCGCCCTCCCTGGTAAGCTTTCGTTATCACCATGTTCAGTTTGTTAAATGAGGTTCAGTTCTTTATTACAGTGGGAGAACCCTTGTGTCAAATCTTATTTGTCCTTACTTAAATCTCCCATTATCGTTATTCTTTGTAATTTTCCTGAACTGTTCCCATTTTCTGGATAAGTAGATGCTTATTGTAGATTTATTCTCCAACTTCCTGAGAGGTCTCGACATACCAATCTCTTGTCCTGACTTAGGGAATTTACATCTGCAGAGTTTTTATGGGTAAATTAAATCCTAGGGTTTCATATTCCTATTGTCGTTATCCCTTACGGTTTCACTATTGATGTATGTCGAGGCCTGATCATAAATATTTCATGAGGCTATGCGTGGTATTAGTCTACAGTTAATTTCTTTTACACTATGTATAGAAAAATACATTGCATGTTCTTTATTCCTCTTTATAGAGGATGAATCCATCCTTCTCTAATCGTCAATAAACCCTTAACTGTTACTCACATAGATAATGTCTCCTTAAGGTTATTGCATTATTGTCCGGTATGTTAAAGGAAAGTGATTTCTGTGTTTTCGAACAGTCCACCACACAAAATACCCATGGCATAAAATGTTTGAGTTTTTGAAACTTATTGTATTAATTATATTTTCCTCTTTCATTACGTGGTCTGCGCGTAAGTTACTCCATTTGAATTTAGTAGTATATTAAATATGCACTTATCATTGATTTATAATTGTCCTCTACAATAAAAATAATCGGTTCGGGAAGTTTTTAAACTCAATATTTTTGTGTAGCATTTGTTGTATGTGTAATGTTTGACAATGTTCCCTCGACCTACTCGCACAACATGTTTTACAAAATGTATATGTTTAACTGTTAGCACTGTCGATTTCATTTCATAAACAATTGATTACAGGATTGGTACCAACACTAATGATGGGCCCCTTTGCTGCGAGGGTACCCGTCAGGTGGACCTTGCCTCTTCCACCCATTCTGTGATCGTGGATGGCATCCTCAAGCTTGCGCAGACGAGAGTCAGCCTGTCGTTAGTTAAGTACAATCTATATCTGCATGTTATTTAAAATAGATTATGTTGGTAATCAAGTTATAGATCTCTGATACAAATTCTTATTTCTATTTGGTAGGTACTAAAGGAAGTTCCCTTGATTTTTCTTTTCAGGGTTGGTGTAGAAGAACAATTCCAATTCTGGACACTCCCTGCACAAAAGGTATTCAAGTTCCCTTTATAAAATCTTCAGGAGTTCAAACAGTGAAGGCCACAGATTTAACCTAGATTTATATTCTTATTAAGTAAAGTTTCCCTCGACTTCCTGTAGTGGTTGGATAAAGAGAAATTCCCAATTTGTAGTAATGTATTCCACTGTTAAATTAAGACGCAGTACCTACATAAGGCTTGGATGTCCTCTTGATTTCTGGTCTGGTTGAGATATGTAATAAATTCTTTGAACTTGAGCTACATGGCCTTTCCTCCTACCTATTTGAAATAATACAATGATTGTTTTAATGATTTTGTTCAAATATTATTGCGACACTCGCCTCTTATTATACTTAGATTGTTTAAAGTGGATTCTATGTATACTGTTTATTAAAGGAGAGACTCCTGTAATGAATGTCACCACATCTCCTTGAACGTGTTATAGTTTGAGTTGTCTTGGTTCAATTTTTCTTGTAGAGTAGATTTATAGATGGATCAGAAACTATTTATACAAGTAGCTGTGAAAATTATACATGTATATAAATAAGATTAATTGGAGTAGTTTCTATATTTACTTTATAAAAGATGCACCAATAAATATATAGATATATCACCATATCATTGTAAGAAATCAATTTAAGTTTTTCGTTAACGCCTGTATAGATTTCCAACTATAACTGTATAAATAAATATATATATATATATATATATATATATATATATATATGCATTTATCGTTATTCCAGTTAGACCTAGAGGTTCATCTTGATTTCTATTTAGCAAGTACATGAAATGAATCTCAATTAATTACTATGTTTTCTATGTATTTGTTTACCTACAGGAATGTAAGCATATCTATCTACAAGATTTGGTTTCCATTCACATTGCGTACATAGATAATTTTAATCTGTGAATACAATTTAGTTGTGAGGTTTTCACCTACAAATTTATCTCATTAGAGCAATAATCTAACCTATAGAAGCTATTCTTCCAAAAGATTGACCAGTCATATTCTTTCAACTAGTGTATCTATGGAAATTAGCATTCACTCAGCAATAAAATACAATAGAGATAATCCATTCAGAATTGGTTTAGAGGCATTTTGTTAGTTGTTTAACCATATAACATTCCATTCAATTTTTCGTCCCTAGTAATATTCCTATTCAGAATTGATAGATGCATTCTATCAGTTATTTAACCATGTGGCATTCAATCAGAGAAGAGATAGGATAACATATTTGAACTAGTTTGTTGGAAGACAAAGGGAACAGTCATGTTCCTCCCAACCTTAGAACGAAATAACCAAATTCACTTGTTCCATCCACCTCCTAGCCTGACCATGAATCCATGAGGGAAAACTCATAACTCTACCTCAAAAATAGTCCTTTAGTCTCAGAAACTTGTCCTTGTCTCACACTCAGAAATCGATGTTCATAACAAAAAGAGATCAATAATTCCCAGCATACTAGGGAGCATCCTGCCTCCTCACATATGTCATATATCCACAATCATTTTGTCTTTTTCCTTGGTCTTTTTGCCCCTTGGGAATTTTTGCATATTTCCAAATCCTTGATTTTCAGGGGATTCCAATGGCCAAATTATTGATTTTCCACTTGTAACAATCATCCCTGAGGTAATTCCAACATGTTCCCCACTCATGGAGTCATGGTTAGCTGATTTCAACATGGTTGTTCCATTTGTCCTCTAGTAATAATTATAAAATATTTATTTTCATACAAGTGTCATAGTCAAGTAGTTAGTTGGGTCAAATGATATCTCTGCCCAACAATCATAATCATTAATTACAATTAACTAAATTTGAAATTTGGAATTTCCATAAATGACAAAAAAAATTCGATTTCGAATATGCCAAAAACGGAAAATAATTTCCTAAGAAATTTCCATCTTAAAAATAATTTATTTTTGGGAATGTCACATCCATTCCCCCTTAAATAAAACACTTTTCTCAGTGTTTTTTCCTTTCTTGGAACAGGGTTGGATGTGATTTCTTCAAATCTCCCTCCAACTCCCAAGTGGCCTCCTTTAGGCTTAAGTGCTTCCATTGCACCTTTACTTGAGCGACGACTCTGTTCTGAAGTGCCATTTCTCTTCGGTTCAAAATGCAAACAGGTTCTACCTGGAACTCGCCTTCTAGTTCCACCTGCACCAAGTTCCAATCGATCATATGAGTAGGGTCATGAACATAATTATTTAACAAAGAAACATGAAATACATGATGAATTTTTAGATTAGCGGGAAGTGCAAGTTGGTATGCTACGGGTCCAATTCGAGCTAGTATCTCGAAGGGCCCACAAAACCTCGGTGCCAACTTGGCACATTTCCCTAGATTTAGTGAACTTTTCTAGGCTTTGACTTTTAAGTAAACATGGTCTCCCACTTGAAACTCCAAGTGTCTTCTTTTCTGGTATGCATAACTCTTTTGTCTGTCCTGTGCCTCTTTTAAGTTCTGTTGTACCTTTCTTACCGTACTCTCCATTTCCTGGAGCATTTCTGGTCCAACCATGAGTTTTTCAACTGGGTTATCCCAGCTAATTGGAGTCGTACACTTTATTCCATATAGTATCTCAAAGGGGCTCATTTTAGCTGAAGTTTGGTACCCATTATTGTATGTAAATTCTACCAAGTGCAGGTAATCTTCCCACTTGATTGGTTTTGTTCCTACGTACATGTGGAGCATATATTCTACGATTTGGTTTGTTTGTTTAGTTTATCCATCTATTTGTGGATGATAACTCGTGTTGAAATTCAAGTTAGTATTTATCCCTGCAAACAATTCTTTCCAAAAAGCAGAAGTAAATTTTACGTCTCTATCTGAAATCACCATTTTAGGAATACCATGCAACCTAAAAATTTCTTTCATGAATATTTCAGCGATGTTAATATCTTTAAAAGTAGACTTTATAGGAATAAAGTGTGCATACTTACTGAGTTTATCGATTACCACCATAATAGAATCATTCTATTTCTGAGCTCTAAGAAAACCTGTAATGAAGTCCAGTGATATAGTCTCCCATTTCCATTCCGATATAGGTAAGGGTTGCAACAGACCGGTTGGATGCTAGTGTTTGGCTTTTACCTGCTGACAATCTTGACACTTAGCTAAGTATTTTGTTGTTTTTCCTTTCATATTAAGCCAATAAAATAACTTTCTTAGAGTTTTTATCATGTTTTGGTATCCTGGATGACCAGAATATGGTTTCTTATGAACTTCATCCAAAATTGTTAACTTGAACTCTGTTGAATCCGGTATGTATATTATGTTTTTAAATCGTAGTAGACCATTTTGGTCCACACTCATATATGTTTTGTCTAAATTTCTTGTAGTTTTCTGTAATTCTGCCACTGTTTGAGTGTAGTTTTCGTTGTTATTACATGCAGTCTTTATCCTTTGTTCAAGATCGTTTTCTTCCCTGCTAATGTTTATGTCAAACAACCGATGAAATCTTCTTCTTAAAGAATCATCTACTTTATTTTCCTTACCATTTATATGTCTTACCTCAAAGTCAAATTCGCTCAATAAGGCTAGCCATCTTGCTTGCCTTGCATTAAGGTCTGGCTGACTATATAGAAATTTGACACCGTTGTTGTCAGTCAATAACATAAACTTTCTTCCCATTATGTAGTGTCACCACATTTTTAAGGCGTGTATTACAACTTCCAATTCTAAGTCATGAGTGACGTAGTTTCTCTCATGTTACTTTAGTTTTCGAGACTCATAAAAAATAATGTGTCCTTCTTGAGTTAGAACACCACCTAGTCCTTCTTTAATTGCGTCTACACAGACGGTGAAGTCTTTGTCTGGATATGCTACCTTTAAAATGGGTGCAGTTGTTAGCAATTCCTTTAATCTATTGAAACTGTCTTGACACTTATGTGACCAGTTAAACTTGGTCCCCTTCTTTTGTAGTGATGTGATAAGGTAAGAAATTTTGGGAAATCTCTCTATAAATCTGTGGTAATATCCGATGATTCCCATGAATGACCGGATGTCCGCTACATCCTTAGGTACTGGCCATTTCATGATGGCCCTTATTTTCTCAAGATCGACTGCAATGCCTTCTGCAGATATTACATCTCCTAGGTACTGTATTTTCTTCTGATAAAAATCAAACATATCGAATTTAGAATACAATTTGTACTTCCTTAAAGTTTGTAGAACTATTCTTAAGTGTTCTTCGTGTTCTTCTTCTGTCTTAGAATATACCATAATATCATCAATAAATACCAACATGATTTTGTCCAAGTACTGACTAAAAATATTGTTCATTAAACACATAAACATGGCTGGCTCATTAGTGAGTCTGAAAGGTATAACTACAAATTCGTAATGTCCATATCTCGTTCGAAAATATGTTTTACTTATGTCCTCATCTTTTATCCTAACTTGGTGGTAACCAGATCGTAAATCCAATTTCGATAAAAAAAATTCCCCACCTACTTAATCGAACAGATCATTTATCCTAGGTAAGGGGTATTTGTTCTTAATAGTCATCTTGTTTAATTGTCTATAATCGATGCTGAATCTCAGAGTTTCATCTTTCTTTTTCACAAAGAGGACTGGTGCTCCCCATGGTGAAACACTTGGTCTAATATATTCTTTGTCCAGTAATTCCTGTAGTTGATTTTTTAGTTCTGTCAATTTCGACAAACTCATTCGGTAAGGTGCCTTAGAGATAGGGGCTGAACCAAGTAATAGGTCGATAGAAAAGTCTATCTCCCTTCTTGGGGGTAATTCAGGTATTTCATCACAAACACGTCTTTGAAATCATGTAGAACAACGAAATCCTCCAAGTTGGGTTTATTTTATTTTTCTAACAGGTTTGTTACTTGGATGGCATAAAATTGACAACCCTTTCTCATGCACTTCTTGAATTGCATTGCTGAAATTTGTCTAATTGAGACTAGTTTTTGTATGCCTTGAATTGTCCTAACCGTGTCATTTTCATCTTTATACTTAAGTGATTTTTCATAGCAATCTAGCACTACTTTATGTTTTTATAACCAATCCATTCCGATAATTACATAATAGGATCCTAATGGTAGAATGTTTAGATTTTTCTTTATGTTTTGACTGCCTAAGCTGAACTCAAAATCAGAAATAAAATCGACAACTTTTCTTTTCGTTCCTGTTGCTAGTTGAACCAGCCAAGACTTTGCATGTATTATTTTATTAAGTTTATTTAAATCCACTATACCAGGAGTGACATAAATTAATGTAGCTCCAGGATCAATTAGAACAGAAATTTGAATGTTATTAATTTTACCTTCAATTTCCACCACAACTAATTGGTGGTCATCTTGTCGACCATCCACGACTGCATTGATCTGATGCAAGCTTTTTCCTACATCCCATACTATAGAGGCTTCCTGTAAATTGTGAACAATAGTTTTGTTTGCTAAAATTAAGTGTGGATAGTTCCTCCTTATATGAGGTTCTCCACATACCCAACATTTTAACAGCTCATGGGGTTGTCCCCAAACTTCTTTGTTCCCAGATATACTGGTTTACTGCTTCCTTGAATATTTGGATTGTTGGAGTGAAATTCTTTCCTTCAAAATATTTTTGTTTCCTTCCGATAAGGATCCGGCTAGTATCCCTTTTTCCGTTGGTTCATTTAGTCTCGTTTCTTGTCTTTCCAAGCCTTAGGAAATTTTGACCGCTTTTTGTATTGGTCATAACACATTCATGCTTTCCTAAATACTTCACTCAAGGACTTGGGATTATCAAATTTGATTATGTCCTTGTAGGACTGTGGTAAATAGCTTAGGAACCACTTGATTTTCACTTTGTCCTCCCAGATATAATGTACAAACCTTAGTAATTCCAGGAATTTGTTTATCAGATCCTCCATAGCCATTTGACCAAGTTCTAGCTCATAAAATTCTTTGGTTTTTCTTTCATAGTAAATTTCAGATAGGTACTGTTGCTGAAAATATTTCTTAAAGTCTGACCATTCCATCTGTTTCTCCTTTAGGCCCTTGGCCAATTTCAGATCTTGCCACCAAATGCTGACCTTTCCTTTTAGATTATAGATGGCCATTCTAACCTTCATATTGTTGGAATAGTTGTATACCTGGAAATACTTCTTCATGTCTAACAACCATGCTTCAACTTCCTCTCATGTTCTAGATTCCTTGTCAAAGGTAGATGGTTTGATTTTCTTAAATTCACCCTCAAGGTGATCCATCTGTTTCCTTTTTTTGTTTTTTTTTGTTTTATCTTCAGCTGAAGTTGTACCTTCAGATGAGTTGTCCTCTTTTTCTGCTTCAGGACCAGAGTTCTTGGAGGCCCTTTTACTGACCTCTTCTTCATGGTTATCGTCCTTTGGGATTTTCTTTTTCACTATGCTACGCAGCAAGACTTAATTTATTTCATGTTGTTCCTATTGTTCCTTCTTTAGTTTCTCATTGTCTGCTTTAAAAACTTGCAGCTCAACAATGTGATTCCTCATCATTTCCAGAACTTCAGTGGGTGAGCTTCTGTCACTATTTTGTCTTGGATATTCATGAGATCTTTGTTCAGGATTCCCCTCAAGTCTGATTTCTGTGTCATCCTGGGCTGCCATGATTAACACAAAACAGAAAAGGGTTTTTTGTTTGTAACAGTAATGGTTTGTTAGTTTTTGCATAAATAATAATATGTTCTAAGTAATTAATTTGGCCCTATTCAAGGTCCAAGTGTTGTAACCTTTGCTCTGATACCATATGTAATGTACCTCAAATTTTCCATGAAAAAAATAAAAATTCTATGGGACATTAATCTCTAAATCCATTTTATATGTTAGTTGGTAAACAGAGGAAATATCAAATTCCTTTTATAATTTTCTATGATGTAACTTTAAACTTGGCCTACAACATAATGCCATTTCCACTCCTCACTATTATGTGTTGGTTAGAAAACTTATATAGATAATTCACCAAGGTTCTAGAAATTCCCTTTAGTCTCCAAACTACTCACATATATACATATATATCTATATAGTAATTTAGACTTAGGACTGATAGTCTTAATCTCTCATTACACAAGATATTTCTATGTTTGCGCGCAAGACTATTTAATTTGTCTTTGAAAGGAAATTTACTCACCATATATACATAGCCACGGGAACGGGTATATACCCATCAACTGAGAATGTGTGGCTTAGTGATAGGTTTTTAGCATCAATATCCAAAGTTCTGATCATTAAAAGGGCTCCTTTATGAATTATTCATGATTAGTGTTACTCCAATCCCTTCCCTAAAAGAGTTCGGGTAACGAGAACTTATGTTAACTCCGACTTAACTAAAATATGTTCCAACAAACCTTCTCTTGAACGATATTCTAACTGTAATAATGAAGTTGAAGTGAATGATTTCCAACGCGTCGAGTCACGGAGGGATTTATTTATTTCACAAATTTATTGATGTGAAAAGAATGGTCTACTGTCAAAAAAGAGTTAAGACTATGCATCTACCGTTTACTGGAAGTACTGCATGTTTGAATTACGATGCTTTCACCTGGATCTCAATCCATTCCACTCATGAAAATGCTTCCCTCGTCACATCGCTAGACCGCCCTTTGTACCCTTAGCATTTACACTGTGTAGTTAAGGCTCCTCTTAGGGTTTTAATGTGTTCTTTGTTTTCATTGTGGAGTCCTTCGAGAGGATCTACATATTATTTTCTCAATGGAGAATGCTATCATTTTGGGGAAAACGTTACCCGGTGGAACAATATCACCATTCGCCCTCCCTGGTAAGCTTTCGTTATCACTATGTTCTGGCTGTTAAACGAGGTTCGGTTATTTATTACAATGGGAGAACCCTCGTGTCAAATCTTATTTTTCCTTACTTGATTAAACCATAAGATTGGAATTTGTAATTAAAAGGTTGATTAAACCATCAATTCCAATAGGGAGGATGCCTATTGGCGTAAAAATCGGTATAGTATATTAATTTTTAATCAAATATCTAATGCATTACATTTTTAATAATGATGTTATTGCACTCTGTTTGGACACTTCACCCATCAACAGATAAAACTGTGAACACATAAAACTGTGAAAATGATAGAATAAAACTATGAGAGAGATAGGAAAAAGTGTTATGGTAAGGTAAATTAGGAAACTAGATTAGAGATATAGATAGTCATTATGAAACAATAATAAATAAACAATATATTTTGTGAATTAAGAATAGTGAAAAATATGGTGTAAAATAGTCACATAAATAATAAGGTTGAGGAGGAAAGATAACGTAATTTTTGTTGATTTTTTATGGAAGTAAACATGTGAACGTTGAGGTTTGGAGTGGACGCTCCACTCATCATCGGGGATAATGAAAGTTGTAATAATGATGGTTGTAGTGTTGAGTTAAAACGTCAAGTTTCACAAGATGACACACAATTACATCCATAAGGATTTAACAACATGTTGAGGCATTGACATTCCGATTATACAAACTTAGTCACTCAAATATGCAAATCAAACCATTCCTCACGTAATTTCACACGAAAAAATAGACAAAAAAGAATCAAAACCTAGAACGTTTAAACGACGTTGTTGATTAATTGTGAAAACCTAAACACCCAAGAATAATTCTAACTCCTTATAGCAAAACTAAATAAATTTGTTAAAAATATTAAAAATTTAAAAAGATGAAATTAAGAAAAAAAAAGTTAAAATTAAGAAAAGAGGAAGGATAACACATTTTAAATTGAATAAGGTTAAAATTTTGGAGAAAATATGACATGTTGAGAAAAAGGGGAGTTTTAAGGTCAAAGTTAAAGAATGAACAAAGAGATAAATGAAAAAATACACTAGAAAGGGGAAAGGAAAAAAAGAGTGAGGAGGGATTAGATAAGAGGTAAGAAGAAGCAATGATGAACAAAAAAAAAGAAGGAAGAGGACAAATAATTACGGAGAATGTTGAGAAGGGGAAGATGAGAAACACAAAGGGTAGACGTGATAATAAAGAGAGGGATAAGGCTTAGGTTTCTAGGATTGGACAAGTTTATAATCATTTTCCCGATTGAAGTTATTGAGATATTTCTCAATTTTTAGGGCTTCTCAAACGATACAAGTGGAGTAAAAGGGGGTTGAAGAAATAATTTTTGTTTGGTTAAAGAAAATGAGGTGTTTATATTTGTGGGAGTGTTCAATGATGGATCACTTAGATATCCAGTTGTGGATAGTGTCAACTATATTTTATTTGAGATGAAATTTGAATGATATGCTAGTTTAGATGAAGTAGGATTTTCGAGAGGAGCAAGGAATCTAGTAAAAATATTATCCCTACATAGGATCATATTTATCCTTAGCATGTAAAGAACACAACTTGCTAAAAACTAATTTAAATTCCCTAACAAAAATTCAATCAACAAAAGACAACAGGCCCATATTTTCTCATCCATCTAATAACATACAAATGCAAGCTAAATTACACATACTCAACAACATTCAAATAACCATACACACAAGAGAAATTAACCATCAAAATAAGAGCAATAAACTTGTATTTTAATGGGAAAACCAATTGGTTGCATAAAAGGGACATTCCTTCCAGCCACAAGCTTGTTATTCAATTTCTCTCAATAACAATCCACCCATAAGTTGAGGCTATGAGTCCACAAGGAGGCAAGTCCCTCTTGGTTCTCAATTGTCCACATGTAGTAGCCCAACAACCCAAGTTCAATCTCCTACACAAATTCTAACCCATCATGTCTCTTTCCCCTAAACCTACACAACCCAAGGAATGAGATCCCCCTTCTCTACCACGGAGCCCCTCGGGCATTCCCACTTCTCTCCAAGTCTCTAGCACATGGTTGGAAAATAAATATCACATTTGGGGACTCCATGAAATCTCAAATATTCTAGGAGATCTCATAACATCGTTCTCAAGGCTCTTGAGCAATTTCCTCTGTAGAAAATATCAATTATAGGCACACAACTTGATTCTTGGAACAAAAATCAACCCTCTAATGATTACTCTTTAACCCAGCATGGTCGATGCTCTTTCCCAACACCCAAATCCCCTCTTTCTACTGAAAACATGTCTGTAAAAGTTTCCCAAAAACCCACTCAAATTTCCTTTTCTCTCACGCAATCGTTGACTCTCACATTTCCAAAAAAATGGTAGTAATTAGCCCATGCTGTCAGAAATTAGTGAGATGTATTTTCCCACCATTCACTCTTACATGCATTTAATTCTTCCTTTGATAATTCTAAGGAGTTAAATATTAATATGAAATGGCTTGTATTATTAGGAATGCAGAACCCCCTGGACACCCTTTAACCCCCTCTCTTGTGGAATCATATCCCCTCATCATTATAGTCCCTCTCATATGGAAGCCAACGATATATTTTGTATTAATAATTACAATGTACAATTTACATAACTCGTCCCTTGGAGATATTAATTAGTACAAGATCTCCGACCCAAAATAAATTGGCAACCTAAATCACATTTGCACAATTACATTATAATTTAAATGTTAAATGGTAGTATTAAATAGATTCTTGAGGGTTCTTTACGGTTTAAAAATTATTTTAATATTCTTTGTGGCTAATATCTTCAAAATATGGTCGATTATTTCATGGATACAAGGAAGAGAAATGAGATATAGAGGCGGGGTGGAGGAAGGAGAGTTTTTACATTTGGAATGAAGAGTTGAGAAAACCAATTTCTTAATTTGGGAGATTGATTATTGATTGGAAAGAAAAACATTAGTAAGGTTGGATTTTTATTTATCAAGGAGTTGGGGAGAAAAGATTCAAATGGATAAATTAACAAGAGTCTTTTGGACATCCTTTTTTTGGAGTGGGTGGTGGTGAGACTAGGCATGAAGATATTTATACATATGTGTTTTTGTTTTTGATAAACTTGGTGGGTAATGGTACAATCAAGATGACGAGAGATGAGAACATCCAAGAATGAAAGAGAGTTTTCCTTTTGGATTTCCATAGTGAATTGAATATGGAGAAAAATGTTGTTAATATGGTCAAATAAAGAATTCATGGAGGTAATACAGTGAGGCCAGAGAATGAAGATATCATCAACAAATAAAAACCAACATTTGTATTTTAGATGAAAGATATTTAAGGCTAATTCCTCACAAAGTTTCATGAAAATATTGGCATCCATGAGGGATAAGGATGAACCCATGGTTGTACCTTTCATTTTCTCATAGTGAATTATTTTTAAGGTAAAGAAAGAGGAGGTCAAGTAGATTTTAATATAGTTAAGGGATTAAGAGTCAACAAGTTTGGAGATAAGGTTGAGGGATTTGGGAATAGGAATCTTGGTAAATAAGGAGAAAAAAAATAATCTTACCATGATGTTTTGGTCATCAAGGTAAAAATTTAAAGTATTTTGGATGACGTGAAAGGAATGTTTGATAAAGGAGGGGGTTTTTCCAATGAATGGTTGAACTATATCGGGAAGGAATAGAGCTAGGGCATAAGTTGGGGCTCCTATAGTTTTAACTATAGGTCTGAGGGGGATGTATTTTTTTATGAATTTTAGGTTCCATGCAGATCCTAAGGTTTTGAGGGTTGTGAGATATAATATGTTTTTGAATCAAAGGGTTTAATGAGGAGGATTTACCTTTATGACCAAGGAATCATGGTAATATTTGAGGTTTCCTCCTTGTTCACCAAGATTCATATTCCAGAATCCCTCGACCTTATCTTCAAACATTTTGACTCCAAAACCCTTTACCTTATTAAAATATGCCTTCAATCCACTTTTTTAACTTCAAAGGTGTTTTCTATGAGAAAACGGAAGGCACAACCATGAGTTCATCCTTATCTCTAGTGGTTGCCAATATTTCCATGGAACATTTAAATGATTTGGTCTTAAATAATTTTCATCTAAAACCTAAATTCTAGTTTCAATTTGTTGATGATACCTTCATTGTCTGGAATCACTGCCTTACCTCCTTGACTTCTTTATTTGACCATCTTAACAACATTTCTCCCCACATTGAATTCACTATGGAAATCCAAAAGGAAAAATCTATTACATTCCTAAAAATTTTCAACTCCTATCAATCTGAGAGTACCCTTATTCACCAAGTTTATAGAAAAAAGACACATACAAATGCATATCTTCATGTCTGGTCTCACTACCACCCAGGTAAAAATTCGTTGTCCTAAAAAACTATTGTTACTTGAGCCATTCGCTCCCCACCTCCTTGAGAAAAAAAATTACACCTTAGTAATGCTCTTCATTCCCATGGATACTTAAACTCCTAAATTAACAAATATTTGCGTTGAGCTATTCATTCCAAATATAACAATTCAAAATCTCCTTCCTCCACCTTGGCTCTAGCTCTCATTTTTTTCACTACATCCATGGAATAACTAACCATATTATGTCAAACAAAATTATAATTACCAATATTATATTTATTATAGTTAATTTCCTCTCTCTTCGTTAAATTTACATTAAGTTTGAATTTAATTACTAATGAGAATAAAATATTAATATTAGATTTAAATTAAAAACAAAGAAAAACAATTATATATATATTATGTCAATCAAAATTTTCAATAACATATATTATGCCAAATTTTCATAACATGTCAATAATAGTCATAGTCAAGTTTTGAGGGAAACATTGAGTGAACCATTTGAGCTTTATAGTTTTCCTCATGATCAAATTGAGTTCCTTCTTCGTAATGGAAGTGTCAATGATATAGTTTATTATTGGGGATTTCTAGTGATATCACGTGCAATCATATATCTGATTGAGATATCTCTTCAAACCAATCATATACTTTATTGGAGGAAATGTGAATCAATAAAAAAAAAAAAATACCATTTCTCATATATTTTATAGGAGGAAATGTGAATCAATAAAAAAAATATATACCATTTCTCATTTATATTATATTTTAAATTAATAATAAATTGTTTTTTATTTTTATTGCTAAATTATTCCAAACATTACGAATTTATTGACTTAATATAATAGTGTACCGTTTATTTATCTCCTCTGTTTAGAGGCGCTTTCTATAACCTTAGTATCGAGTATGAAGGATTAAAAAATATAAAATATTAAGTGAACAAAAAAATATTCAATATTTATCCTAATTTAAAGTTTAAATCAAAAGTGTGTGTATAGTTATGAAACTTTAATACAACTTATTTTGCTTAAAAGCAATCTTAGGGAGACTATATAAAACTCTAAGAACTATAAAATTAGTACAAATTCATATTTGTGAAATTAAACATAGATGAAGAAGATAATAATATTCATATTATATATAGTTATAGATTAAGACAAGTTAAAAAAAGTGAACAAGTTACAACTAATAAAAGAGAACAAGTGAAATATAAAATAAGAGGAATTTCTAAGTGTTGGGATCTTATAATCATAGGTAACATGATTCTTCAGTTGTTTATTTGGTGTTTCCCCTGTGATGAAGACATATGGTTTGTCGGTCTCGATTGATTCCATTTCCCCCTCCATCCATTTTGCTCGATCCTTCATCATCCTGCCCAATCCTTCGTCACCTTGTTGTGCCCTTCATTCCCTCATCCTTCACTCTTCACCCCTTCATCATTTTCGTCCCTACATTGCAATAAACAAGCTTAGGATAAAACATTAGGTTAGTAGTTAGATGAGACTTGTTAATAATAAATTAATTATCGATTAATTAATTAATAATTAATAATTAAGTTAATTTGTTTAAGTTAATAATTAGGTTAGTTTCTTAGAATAAAACATTAATCAAGAAATTACATAAAATATTAAATACAAAATATAATTTGAAAAAGAAGAAAACCAAATAAAAACATATAAAAAACATACATAAAAATAAAATAATAATATAATACATTAAT
This sequence comes from Picea glauca, assembly GCA_000966675.3. Lineage (NCBI taxonomy): Eukaryota > Viridiplantae > Streptophyta > Pinopsida > Pinales > Pinaceae > Picea > Picea glauca. The sequence continues at coordinate 408,933 of JZKD02S2097634.1, forward strand.
TAAATTAAAACAAAATAAAATAAAAACTAAAACTAAACAACACATAATAAATAAAGCGTAATTTAAATAAACACATAATAAAACAAAACTAAAAATATTAAAAAACATATAACAAAAAATAAAAATTAAAAGGAAAATTAAAATGAAATAAAAACGAATAAACAAAGCACACTATCCTAATTTCTACCCACCACATTTCCCGCATGTAGCTCGGACCCCCCCCTCCTCCCCCTCATGTCACATCAACACCAAGGGGGTTTGAACAAGTGGTATTGAGAGGGACACTTGTCACTCCCTCGTGAACTAGGACACACCCCTCCTAATACCACTTACCACCTCAGGGGGGGGGTCTGGGAAAACCACCTTTCCCTACAAAACTGCCCTCCCCCAAATTCACAAAACCACCTTTTTCTTCAGTTTGACCAGTCTGGTTTTGAAGGTTCTTCGGGAAAAACAGAGACGAATTTTCAAAACCCAAGAGAGGATTTTGTTCAGCACGGGCTGAAGAACAAAAAACTCTCCCATAATTTACATAGGTACCATGAGCAGGGAGAATCAAATCCATCTTTGAACCCCATTGTTTCAGTTTTTGTTTTTCCTGTTTCAGTCATGATTTTGCGAGAGCTATTTCGGATAACTGAAGATGAATTTGGAAAACTCGAAAGAGGTTTTTGTCCAGAACTTGCTCATATACAATAATCGCTTTTTGTCTATACACAAGTGTCACCGTTGAGGAGAAACATATGTATTAGTTGACCCATTGTTTCAACAGTTTGACCCATCTTTCATGGCGAACAATCCAAGATTTTCAGGGATTCGTGTCTATTTTTGGACGAGGAGGTTGAATTAGACCTCCTAGGATTGAGGGGTGATCTTTCCTATATATTCATGTAATTTTAATAAAAAATGGTTGATCAGTTGGGGACCATGATTTAGTTTTTGTAAAATACCTCACAAAGCCTCTTTAAATCAAATTTCAGTGATACTAGTCAAGCTTTGAGGATTTCTGTGGCATATCTTTTTGGTGAAGTGTATCTTCTGTAATATGTTTTCCCTGTCACATACTGTTTTCTTTCTAAATTATTCAACAAAATATTACGGTCATAATTTGTTTTAAAATCCACTTTGTTTCTAGCTTTGGATAATTTATGTGTTTTCTACTAGATGGTTAGTTTCATAATTCTTAATTGCTCTGATACAATCCTCTTTCCTCAACTTTTCTTTCATATCATCCAACAATTTCAAAGAATCCAACAAGGTGACTATATTTCCCTGTGAGGTTTCCCTATAGAAACTATCTTGATTGGATCAGGCGTCTTTAACTCCATCGCCCATGGACCTCCTTTCATGTTCCAGCCAACCAATTTTAAAAAACCAAACCTATGTACAGTAATAAATACCCTGAAATTCCCAAGAAACAAAGATAGATTAGACATAGAGAGCCCTCTTTGAGTCTTTGAAGGATAGATCTAGGACTCCAAGTGGTTTGATGTTACCTCTATGACTGCCTCCACAACCTTGGGAAATTTACAGAGCGTTAACATAATGGCGACCATATTGGGGACCTTCCTCAGAAAGCATATCAAGTTCCAAATCTGGTTACTGATGGTGGACAGTGACCAGATGCAAGAAGTCTGAACCATCTACCTGGCAAATCCAGCTAGCTCGAGATCAGTCCTAATTCAAAGAATACACTAGAGGAAGAATCTGAAACATGACCAGACCATCTGAAAAGATCAGGTATTTAAGTTGTAATTTTATCCAAGATGTAATTGGTTTCATTTTTAATTATTTCTTCCCTTTTTGTGAACATGACCAAGACCATTTTGTTGAAACTCATGTTGATCAAATTAAACCTGAGGAACCTCAAGAGATCAAGCCTAGATTTACAAATCCTGTACATACTCATACACCTGTAAAAAAACAACATATATACAAGCCTCTTGTCTTGCCTCCCATACTCCATGATTTCCCTGCCAATTATTACAAACATCTTCCCAGATTTAATGAAGAACATGGTAATATCATTGTTGAGAAACACATTCAGGGTTTTGAAAACTTTCTTGACCTTTTTGAGGTTGAGGAAGTTGATGCCTGCATTAGGATTTTTTATTTATCTTTTCAAGGTAGAGCTAAGGAATGGTTCAAAACTTTGTCAACGACAAGCATTCCAAATCTTCAATAGTTTGTAGAAGTCTTCCTTGGAAAATGGGAGATCAAGAGAAATCTTTTTCTCATTTTAAAAGAGTATGATGATTTGAAAAGATATCCAGGAGAGATAGTGCAACACTTTTCATCCAGATTCAATCGAGTTTACAATTCCATGCTTGTTGATATAAGACCACCTCCTGGTTTAGCTCTCTCACACTACCCAGATGATTTTGATCAAGAGATGGCATTTCATCTAAGGGAAAGAAACACCATAACACTCAAGGATATGCAAGACAATGAAATTAGTGTGGAATCCAATTTGTTGATCAAAAGATCAAGGCTGAAGGGAGAAGAAAGGAAGAACATATCAAAGGAGCAGTCGAAATCTTCAGAAGCTAAACTAGACATTCTGGCTAGCACCATGAAAGAAATGTTACACAAGATTAGGATAAGATAACAACTTGTTGTTCAAGGGCATCATGTCCCATTGATTCCAGAGAAAGAAAGGGTCATTCTTCCAAAGAACTTTCTAGCTCACCCTTGGTATCATGGATTGGAAAACGAACATTTCATGTATTCAATTCACGACACAGTCAAAGATGAAACTCCATCTCAAATTGCATAGGAACAACCAACGGATATGATGTGCATGTTCGACGGCATTTCATAACTGGATAATATACCCAAGTATGATCAATATGATGATGATTATGTGGCTGAAATAGATGTTGACTCTTTAAAGAAATCAACAACATGTTGTTGGCATGAAGAAGATCAATTACAGCTCAAGTATGAAAATCAGCCTGTGCATATTGATTATGACAGCAAGGAGGAAAATGAAGCAAATCTCAGAGTAAGTGAAAGATCTATGTCTTTATGTTTCTCTCCATTTTAAATTATGAGAGAAACGTATACTCAAGTTATTGACAGTAAAGATGAATGTTATGATCACTCAATTGAATATGTCATTGAGGATATGGAAGATGTTCTAGACCCAGAATTGCATCCCTTAAGCTACATTGATTTTCAATTTGCAGATGAAAGCTTAGATCTCCAGACAGAGTATGAGTTAACCCAAAATAACTCTGTACCATTAATCTTTAATTCATTTCAATTTTTGAAGAATTTTTTTAGTCATGTCATGGATGATAAGCATACAGAAGATCGGGAAATTTCATTGGAACCAATGCAGCAAACATTTCAATTCCTACAAGATCCAATAGATTATTTCTTGGAAGACTTGTGTTGTCAAAGTCATGGTTCATTGGCCAGCTATGAAATTAAAGGAGGTTATTATATAGACATGATTTGGCAATCTCTTTCATGGTCTGCTTCAGTAGGAGTCGCATTTCAAATTTCAATAGAAAATTTGTAGCCATATCAGAAATTGCATGAGGATGCAAATAGCATAGATACAGTGCCAGATCATGTTGCTGACTTGGATAAATTTAAAAATCAAGGAACATGTTTGTTCAACCTTGATCCTTTATTTACCTATATGGAGAAATTTTTCACTGCAGAGCCCCAATCTATTTCTGGCATTACTTTGTTCTTCAGGATTTCCAAGGTCTCTATTGTAAATATCATACTTGAAATCAATCATTAATGCCTTTGCAAGTTTTAGTTCTGATGTTTATTAAAAACAGTGAAAAAACAAAGTTATTGGATCGACTTTTGGATTGGACTCATTGACATTTTTCCATTACCTAATTGAGCAGTGATTGCAATAGATTAGGATAGCAGAGTGTGAATAAGATCAACATTTTGGGCATCTCTTTTTCAGCAATGTTCAATTTGATTTGCTTTCAGTTGAAAGATCAAAATAGGTACAAGTTGTAGAATAACATTTTTGGATCAGCCCAATGAATAAGGCACCGGTTTGCATGTTCATAGTTCATGGGTTCTTGACACCTCCTGAAAGAGTTACCATCCCCAGGTGGAGCCTATGTTGGGATCCTATAATCATAGGTAACTTAATTCTTCAGTTGCTTATTTGGCATTGCCCCTGTGATGAAGACATGAGGCTTCTCGGGCTCGGTTGATTCCATTTCCCCCTCCATCCATTTTGATCGATCCTTCATCACCCTGCCTGATCCTTCATCACCTTATTGTGCCCTTCATTCCCTCATCCTTCACTCTTCACCCCTTCACCATTTTCGTCCCTACATTGTAATAAACAAGATTAGGATAAAACATTAGGTTAGTAGTTAGATGAGACTTGTTAATAATAAATTAATTGTTGATTAATTAATTAATAATTAATCATTTAGTTGATTATTTTCAGTTAATAATTAGGTTAGTTTATTAGAATAAAACATTAATCAAGAAATTACATAAAATATTAAATACAAAATATAATTAAAAAAAAAACAAATAAAAACATATAAAAGACATACATAAAAATAAACAAATAATATAATACATTAATTAAATTAAAACAAAATAAAATAAAAACTAAAACTTAACAATACATAATAAATAAAAAGCGTAATTTAAATAAACACATAATAAAACAAAACTAAAAATAAAAAACAAATATTAAAAAACATATAACAAAAAATTAAGAGAAAAAATAAAAAATTAAAAGAAAAACAAAATGAATAAACAAAACACATTATCCTAAGTTCTACCCACCACATTTCCCGTATGTAGCTCGGACGCCCCCCCGGTCACATCACATCAACACCAAGGGGTCCGAGCAAGTGGTATTGGGAGGGAAACTTGTCACTCCTTGGTGAATTCTAATCCCCCCTCCTAATACCACTTAACACCTCAGGGGGGTCCGGACAAACCACCTTCCCCTACAAAACTGCCCTCCCCCAAATTCACAAAACCATATTTTTCACCAGTTTGACCAGTCTTCTTCCGAAGGTGATTTCGGGCAAACAAAGATGAATTTTCAAAAATCAAGAGAGGTTGTTGTTCAGAATGGGATGAGTAACAAAAACCTCTCCCATAATTTACACGGGTTCAATGAAAAGGGAGAATCAAATCCATCTTTGAGCCCTATTTTTTCAGTTTTTTGTTTTTCCTGTTTCAGTCATGATTTTGCGAGAGCTGTTTCGAGGAAGTGAAGATGAATTTGGAAAAACCGAAAGAGGTTTTTCTCCAGAACATGCTCACATAAAATAAACTATTTCATTTTATACATTGGTGTCATCGTTGAGGATAAACAGATGTCTGAGTTGACCCCTTTGTTCAATAGTTCAACCCGTCTTTCATGGCGGACACTCCAAGATTTTTAGAGATTTGTGTCTATTTTTGGACAAGGTGGTTGACTTCGACCTCCTAGGATTGAGGGGTAATATTTCATATATCTTCATGTAATTTTAATGCAAAATGGTTGATCAGTTGGGGACCATGATTTAGTTTTTGTAAAATAGCTCACAGAGCCTCTTTAAATCAAATTTCAGTGATACCAGTCAAGATTTCAGGATTCCCGTGGAATATTTTTTTGGTGAAGTTTCTCTTCTGTAATATGTTTTCCCTATCACATACTATTTTCTTTCTAAATTATTCAATAGAATATTACAATCAAAATTTGTTTTAAAATACACTTTGTTTCTTGCTTTGGATAATTTATGTGTTTTCTACTAGAAGGTTAGTTTCAAAATTCTTAATTGGTTTGATACAATTCTCTTTCCTCACATTTTATTTCATATCATCCAACAATTTCAAAGAATCCAACAAGGTGCCTATCTTTCCCTGTAGAAATTGTCTTGATTGGATCAGGCCTCTTTGACTCCACTTCCCATGGACCTCCTTTCATGTTCCAACCAACCAATTTTAAAAAACCAAACCACTGTAGAGTAATAACTAGCCTAAAATTCCCAACAAACAAAGATATATCAAGCAGAGAGAGCCCTCTCTAAGTCTTGGAGGGCTACATCCTGGACTCCGAGTGGTTTGATGTTACCTCTGTGATTGCCTCCACAGCCTTGGGCAATTTACAGAGACTTAACACTAAGTAATTGTATGATGAAATATACTTTAGTAAGTAATTGTATGATGAGATTTAGTTGACTACTTAATATATTATTTCCCTATTAGTTGTGGATCACTTCTTTGCTCTACAATAGGATTTTATTCTTTTTAATTTTGCAAGATTCTTATGATAAGATTCCATTGTAAGTTAATAAATGTTATAATCTTTTATTTTGTACTATGAATAATATTTCTATAACTATGATGAGATTTGATTGCAAATTAACCACTATAACATTGTATAAATTAACTTATTATAATGAATTAGTTAAAATATTTTAAATTTTTGACCATTTCTGCAATCACGAGGGAACATGCATTAAACCATAACAACCATACTCTGTTAAGAGTCATCAACATGTTACTTATAGAAATTGAACTTGGATGGGGAAGTTAACAACCAATCCTCCCAACCACGGGGGCTAGACTCAATTGACAAATGCCAAATTTACCCCTATTATAATTTTCAAATTGTACATTTAATATCACTAGCACATTCATTTATGTCTTATAATTGCCAACATGCATATACTTAATATATTTTAGATTCAGTTTCATTTAAAATGAAAACAAAATTATATAGTATTTTTCACCCTAAAGAATGATTATATATGAATTAATTACTAGAGAAAGAAAAAAGTTAAATCACTAGAAATAAATTCAATTCAAGATCCTTCTTTAAAAATATACAATTAAGTGTTACTAAATCTCTAAACCTTAAAAAAAATTGTTATTATAATTTTATTTTGAAATACAATTTTTTTAATATTTGTTTCTCAAAAATTAAATTCGAATTAAAATAGTTAAACATTAAAAAAAAAGTGAGTCATAAAATGACATTAGTATTTAAAATTATTAA